>PVJO010021384.1:0-30124 GCA_004026905.1 Hystrix cristata | reverse complement strand
CTAAGCAAGCCCAGTTACCACTAAACTTCTAAACTATTGTATTGCAATAACAAGAGTTCTTGAAAATCTGTCTTCAAAGATGATGTGTGGCACGGACCTTGCTAAAACTAAGATCGTGACAGAAACTAAGAGGATCCATCCCAATAAAAAGCTAACTTGGTGGCAAAGAATATAGAAATATGATGAATCATCTAGTCTTGTGTATGTTTTTTCACTTTGCATAAACTTCAATAAAAACTTTAAAAATTTAAAAAAAAAAAGATACACACTAACCAAAAGAAGCCTCCAGTAAGTATAACAGTATCTTTATTTTCTTTTTTTTTTTTTTGCACCAGGCATTGAACTCAGGGCCTTGTGCTTGGTAGGCAACCACTCTAACCACTTAGCTAGGGGCTGGGGATTTCTAAATCCCCAGCCCAGTATAACACTATCGAATATAGAATATTACCAGGGGAAAAGGAAGTTAACCTCATTTGACTTGCAGTAATTAGCATAACTACTGTGTAATTTAAAAAATTTAATCATTTAACAAAAATTAACAAAGCTTCCTTTATGTATCAGGCACTACTCTAGCTTCAAAAATATAGCAGCAGGGAAAACAGAAAAAACAATCCTTACTTTCATGGACCTTGCATTCTAGTGGAAGCGAATACATTTTTAATAATTGGCAAATATCAAGTTTTGTAAAATCAGTACATTGGGATAAGACATCATCTATTTGTCTTTATATGATAAAGGTGTGTGAGATTATCATCAGTGGTGTGATATTATCAAGTACTGTTATATAGAACAATATAGGCGAATCTTAATATGTTCTAGTCATAATTAGGGTAAGTGAAAAAACAAAGATTATGTATCATATGAATCTGTTTACATAAAATTTGAGAAAATTACAAACTAACCCATGTGGCAACCAGTCTGTGACAGTCTGGGAATGGGAGAGGGAAAACATAGAAATGAGGACAGCATTAAAAAAGAGGCACAGGAAATTGTGAAGGATGTCATATACGCTCATGATCTTGTGTGTTGATGATCTGACAGGTGCAAAATCGTGTTCAGATTCACCAAATTATATACTTTAAAAATATGAGGTTATCGTATGTAAATTATACCTTGATAAAGCTGTAAAGAAGTCCAAACCGCGACTTGAAGCCCAAAGATACAGTGAAGTAGCAGTTGGCAGAGCCTAAGAATCAGCTTTTTTATGCAAGTCTTAACATGTGCCTCTTTTACTGACTGCATGTATACAGCTTTGAGATCTTGAGATGTGAGCCCAGGGGGCAATATAGGACATAGTGTAAGAGTGTAGGGAAAAAAAAAGTTTTAAAGAGAAGAGCAGGAAGTATAAATGGAAATAAAGTGACTTTTAAAAAAATGCTAATAACCACAAATAAGGTTAATGTGTTTTGCCTTGTCAGTAGGTGTGTTTGTGTGCATCAAAATTTTTTTTTTGTTATTGAATCATTTCTCATAGCGAGATATTGTCAATTTGCCTGCCATGCTCCACTTTTGCCTGCCTTTCCTCCTGAAGTGATTCCATCCCTCCCTGTGGCCTGCTTTGGGCTGCCAGCCTTTCGATGGCCACTTTGAAGGTCACTTTGCCAGCACCTGGCCCTCTGCTGTCAGAGAAATCTGGCTAGAAAATTTCTTTCTCAGAGGTGGGGACATCATTAGTGCCCTCAGAGCCTCCTAATGTTCCTCTTGTCCATCTGAAACAACAAAAATCCAATTTGGAATCTGCCCCAGCTTGGAAGGTTCCGCTCGTGGAGTCAAAAAGAAATTTTATTTACATCACAATACTACAAATTAATTGACTGCTTCTAATTTGCATAGTGCTCCTGGATTCATTATAGCAATGCTATCAGTTGAACTCTGTTGCAAATACCCAGAATGCTCCACTTAAAGAGAGAGAAAAATACGTTCACATAAATTGGAAGTGCAACACTGGAGTAAACTTCAGGCATGTCTTGATCCAAGGACTTACTCTCTCCAGAGGATCACCTCGCTATACATGGAGCCTCCTTCTTGGACATGCCTGGGCCATCATGTCCTACTCCTGGGAGTGGTCAACAACTAATGACTGACTGGTATGGGGATTAAATGCCTAGCTCCCTGCCCAGTGGGTAGGGCAAACTCTGAACTATGATTCTTACCCCAAAGCTTGCCATGAATTAGACTGAGACTAGACTTCACCTGGATCCATTTCTTTGGGTCCCTCCCTGGCCTACCCTCTCCTGCATCTCTTTCTCTATTGCAGGCGTGTCCAGAGAGCATTCCCTCAATAAATTACATGCACAAGAATGACTACTGCAAGCTCTGCTTCTACATAACAAAATCTAGGGCAGACTGGAATGATGAATGTATACTAAGCATCAAAAACAATCAATGACGACGACGATGACGACGACGACGACGACGACGACGATGATGACATTTACCATATATCCAGGACCATGACATGCACTGACCATCCTGCAAAATGATTTATACATTTTTTCATATTCTCATGGCAGCTTCAAAGATAGTCTTTATTGATCCTTGTTTTGTAGATGAGAAATGTGGGGCTTGTAGAAGGGAATGAAATTGCCCAAGCTCATATTGCTAGAAGTTAGCAAAACTGCATGTCAACCAACTATCCCTCATTCTCAGTGACTGCAGCTAGAGACCAGTGCAGTGACCTCCATCACCCTGTCAATATAATATGCCTCTTTGATCTGTAATATTATGTCTTAAAATTTGAAATACATATCAGACACTTTGCTGAGCCTTTAGATGTATCATCTCATTCAGTTCTCATAGTAACTCCAAGTTACTGTTATCCCATTTTACAGTCAGAGATATGGTAAGGTGAAAGAGCCTCCCAAAGGTCATGCAGTGAACAATGACGATTTGGGCCTGAGACACCCGACTTTGGGACCCACACTCCTAATTCCTACTTTAAAACTACTACTGAAGTTCTTCCAAACTGTCTGAAGAAGCCAAACTTCATCCAGCCACAGAAAAACTAAAACAAGAAAGGTTTCTCTTTTCTTCTTCTGAGCTCTGACTTCCTAGATATGTAAGAAAGTCATAACAAGCCTGTATCATCTGCCCATGAATCCTAATCAATTTAAGTCAATTCCAAAAATTGCCAGTGGTGCAAATGAAATTGTCTGCCTGTTTCATGTGTTTAAGATCTCAGGAAAAAAACCTGAAAGTCATATTTTAAATTGGGATTCCTTTTCTTCAGTTGAATAAAAAGAAGTTGGCTCATTTTTTTTTTTTTGAGTAATTGCCCCAATTTTCCTCATAGCTTCTTTTTTCTCTGGCTCTCTCTTTATTGTCTCAGCTTCCAGAAAGCAGGGCTGCATCTGTCTTGTTTATCACTGCACTCCCAATACCTGGCATGGACATAGCATATAACTTGTGCTTAATAAATATCTTAGAATGAATACATTTTAAAATGAAAGGAAATAAACTTCCGTATCAGGCTGTGCATCCTTGATGTAGAAACTTCCTTTTAAAAGAGGGAATTAAATGATAAGGTTAGAGGTCTACCAACTCCCCATGATTCTACCAGTGATTAAAAGCCAATAGTTCCATTATTTTATTCAGTTCTGGGGTTTCTAGAACTTAATTCTACCTTGTAAATTGAGGTCAGAAAGCTGGTAAAGAATTGAAATCCTCTGGGCTGTTGCTCTATTCTAGAGACCACAGTTGCCATCAGCGCTGTCTTAATGAATCTCCACTCTATTAAGTTGTTATTTGGTCCTGAAGCAGGTCATTTGCAGGGGCTCTTCCTCAGAACAGAAGGCAAACAGTGGAAAGGAGCAGGAAAGCAGAAGGCAGAATGAGATTAACATCTACTCTCCGGTGGCAGATCCTTCTTTAATTGATTCTTTCTGAACAAAATACTCTCAGATGGCAGGGTCATGCTGTCAAGGAGGTTGTAGGTGGTAGAAACTTCCTGTATGAGACTGTCCAGAAATGGACATGGTAGGAAACTCAGGTGTGGTGTGTCCATTTGGAGAAGCTGGGTTCTTACTACTGGAAGCCAGGAGAATTTACACTTCTTGAGTCAACAAATTCTGGTGAAAACAAATTGATCTCCTTCTTTCTATCACCCAATCACTGTGCCTACTTATATCCCCACTATGTTTCATTATTTTTAAGTCCCTGCCTTCCGTCTCAAACACTTCCTGCCCTTGCAATCTAAAAAGAGTAACTATTTCATGAGCTTCAACGATACCCAGATACTCCAAGTACATTACATGAATTCGTTCACTTAATCTGCCTGGAACCGAGCAGATAAGTAGGATTACCATATTTGTTTTGCAGAGGAACGCACAGGCTTAAACAATGGAAGTGGTTTGTACGCGGTACCGTATACTAGTCAATTATGCAAGTGAGATCTCAGCTTCGTGCAGTCTGATTCCAAAGAAAGTGCCACTTGCCTCACTGTCCTGCCTCTAGTCAATGACCGTGTGGTCTCTCTAAAGACCAAATCTTACTGTACCTTTCCTACTAGCTTTCTGTCATTTTCTACCATCCAATTAATGAAGTCTGAATTCACATAGCAAGTTTCTAAACCGGGCTTCGGTCTGGGTCCCCATCTTATTCCTGATTTCCTGGAACTCTTCTTAGGGTATCTATCACTTCTTCCCCTCTAAACTTACTGGTCTTCTTAGTTCAGCACCCTTTTACATGCTGCTTCCTCTGCTTGGAATGTCTTTCACACTGGGGAATCTTGAGTTGTGATCCAACACACCAAAGGCACATCTGCAAAGCCTTCTTGACCAAGAGGCTCTAGTGGGTAGAGCCCAAGGATGCTATTACACATCTTCTTTGGCTCCCTTTGCACTTTTACCTTACCCTTCTCAGGGCACTTAGAGTTTTGCATGTTAAGTGCTTATCAGTGTGTCCCACTATGACTTACTCAAGGATAGAAAGAGTTGTTTACGTGCCTTGATATTCAGAGTGTCTACTTCAGTAGTTCTTACCCACTAGAAAATTTTCCCCTCTCCAGGGAATATTTGGAGACTTTTTTGCTGTCACTGGTTGAGCGAAGAAGAGGACTAATGATGTCTAATGAGTAGAGTCCAGGAATGGTGCTAAATATCCAAAAATGCACAGGATAGCTCGCCACAATAAAGAATTATCCAGTCAAGGTGTCAACAGTGCTAAGATGGAGAAACTCTGGCTTGTCCCACAGCTTAGTTATGACACGCAAATTGACTGATAAGTCTATTAGAGTAAATACAGCAAGGAGAGTGTTTGTGTTAGAAGACTCAAGCTCCACCCATGAGAACCCAACTGGAAAACCCAGGCAGAATAAAGATTTAAAGTCCCAGGAGGCTACTGTGGGAAAAAATCCAAGCCATGTGTGTTCTGTTGTCTTTTGCTCATCTGGGCAGGTAAAGAATAGTTACTGACACAGACAGAATATTTTGCCCCATAGAACATGCAAAGGAGTCCAATTCAGAAGAGAGGTCAGTTTTTGAGGTTTTCCCCCCCCAGGAGCTATTGTAAATACTATCCCATTACAAACAGAAAGAAAGGGAGAATTATCACAAATGCAGAAACGGCTGAAGAGTGCAATCTCATGGCTAATTTTCAAAAAGACTGGGAGAGAAGATGGGAAGTGTGAGTCATGCATGTCTTTAAAGAAACAAAGGATGCATTGTGTTGAGATGTTTTAAGTAGAATATTGAAAGAACTCTGACCCAGGGAAAGGGTGATTTAGTAATAATTCTTGATTAAGCGAATGAAGCAATGGTAATTATGCAAGAAATTTCCCTGGGTGACTATATAAAATGCATTACCCAAACTGGAACACTCGAAAATAAAGGGGAGTACTGTGTATAATTCATAGGAGTTAATTGATCTGTAACAGGTGTAAACTGGTACTATCTCAGGCAAATTGGAACTAAAAACAATCCTATAAGAATATTCAGTTTTAGTTAGTGTACTTAGGCCATGGATAACATACATATGGCATGCATACTGCCATTTCTTCCTCTTATATGTGTAGTAGGTATTACTGGCTGATCACTGATCTTTTCTCTCTGAGCCAATATACTGTCTTGAAATCATTCTCAGTAGAACATCCCTTCCTTTCTCTACAAATTGCAGATTCCTGCTGTAAGCAAACACCACACTTCTCCCACTCAACTCAGCTCCTCTCTGTCTTTTTTCTCCCACCTTTATTGCTCACTCAAACTCTCTCTTTGGAATGTAGAATTCTGCATTTTCAGATTTTCATAGGGAGACAAGAACCTGAACTCAGTAGTTCGGAGATAACTTCCAGGGTTATTCAGATAGTTCATGCTTTTTGGAAATGCTTTCTGATGTTTTCTCAATTTGGTATCTAGGGTCAATTAGGCACAAGTATTAAATACGTTTTTGCAATTAATGGTTAATAAAACCCTCAAAAGAATTTCTGCTTGTTGGAAGTTACTGTAGGGTTTGATTAACATAGTCATTTTTCCAAGGCAAGATTCTGGTTTCTCGCTTAAGGAATGCATCAGTGAATTCCACAGGCTTGACTAACAGTTACTAAACTGAGTGGAATAAACCAAGAACAAAGACTGATGGACCCAGAGCTACAAGCAGTTATGGGGTCCATCTCTCTCTACAAATATTAATGTCTACCCACTGGTAATTCAGTTGGACAAGGCCAGGGATTGTGGCAGGGAGCTTTCTAAGGATGATGCAATCCTTCAATTCCTCCAACCATAATGCAGATCATTTACCTGGAAACAAAACCAACTCACAATATCTGTTTTATTTAGTAAAATACAAGTACAAGTTGCTAAAACTAATATTTAATTTCAGAATTGCTATCCAGGGAACATTTCGTGCTGTGTGCCCAGTAAAATTTAACATTGATGCTTAAAATTGGATCTTAACTAAATTCCTATCAATGTCATATGGTTTGTATTGTTCCCCTATAGACATGGTCTTTGATATTTTGCATGATGGTTCATTTTTAATTAAATTTTCATTGCAAACTAACGTACCATTTCAGATGTAAAACATTTACCTCTCTTTCTTGGACTGTAGCCTATGAATTGGATTGAACTTGCAGATATATTTGATTTGACCCATCTAATACTTTAGAAATTATGGTTTTAGACTGAGGATTTAGCTCAGTGGTTAGAGTGCTTGCCTAGCAAGCAAGTACAGGCCCTGAATTTGATCCCTAGCACCAAAAAAAGGAAAAGAAATTATGGTTTTAGAGTTCCCAAATTCTAGAAAATCTAAAATTCATGAATGCCCACACTTTTGAAACCAAATTTTAAAGTAATAATAATTTTTAAAACCTGAAAAAGTAAGATCGAACAACAGCTCAGATCCATTCATGGGAAGGTACAAGGGTATTTTCCAGTTATACTTGATTATCCTTGTTTATTATTTCTTCTCCCTGGTCCCTTGAGGTATTTTAGTTTGCAACCCTGGTTTAGCTTAATAAGTCAATCACAAAGGAATCAACCATGAAATTGAAGATGTAGTCACCCAAGAGTATATTTTAATTTAAATTTAGCATTAGCCAATGCTTCAGACCAATGGTGAACATTATCCAGTTGTTTCAACACACACATGCACACACAGACACACACACACACACACACACACACAGAGCACTTCAGAGGGAGTTCTATTCATTCAACCAAACAAATATTTACTGAGTATCTACTACGTGCAAGAAACAATGTCATGTATTTTAATAAAATGAAGACTTAATCTTTGCTCTCAAAAAACGTATAGGTATGTAATACAAATACACAGTGAAACAGAAAATTGCACTGCAATGAAATAACTACTGGGGTGACGGGTGTGTTAACAGAAATTTCATTATGAAGTATTTCACCTAGACTTTTAAAAAATGTACTTTGTACAGAGTCAGTCTAGGAAGCAGAGGTGAGGTACATAAAAATTTAGACTTGCCTTTCTCTTTTGATTTGAAGAAATCTTTAGAGATAGTAATGGAGATTCAGAGAAAGGCCAAAAGTGATCTACTTGCGGTCACATGGTTTACATTACATGCAGGCATAGAACTCAAAAGCTGGGCAATTGTATACATACATACAACGGGCAGGCGCAAGATGGATACTAATTCCCACCCGCTAGTTTGAAAAGTAGGTCGCTCCATTGCTGACAGATTTGGAAACTGTTGTTTAAGATTTTGTTTCAGGCCACTACTCTTTTCAACTCCTCTGAGATCATGATGATGACAAAACATGAGCTGAAAGATATTCCTATCTTGTGAACATTCATCCAGAGAATCTGGCCTAAATAATGATCACTTGTGTTGAGGGGGGTCAACCTGGAGGTCAGTCTACAATGCAATGTTATAGGATCATTCCATTGACCTCAAGAGCTGGGAGAAGGCTCCGGTAATCATGCTGATTTAATTCAAGTTTAACAAAATGCTGGATGAACAGCTAATCCTCAGAATGAAAGAATCAAATTGAAAAAGATCTCACAAGATTGGAACATTGTGCACAAGCCAAAAGATGAGCATTAACAGGGATAAATATTACTTTAAAAAATCAATGTTTGCACATAAAATGGTGAGGATCTGACTGGGCTGCAGTTTCCATGAGAAAGACCTGGGATATCTCAGAGGCATATCTGAGCCAAAAGTGGCCCACTACCACAAAAAACACTAATAGAAAAGATGCTTCAGGGTCATAAATGACAAAAACCCAATTCAAATTGACTAAAAGCAATAAAGAGAATTTATTCAATCACATGTCTGAAAGTGTGGAGTGAACTTTGAATATGAGACATTTTTAAATGTGTAACAATCAACTTCCACATCTCAGTGACTGTCAACACCAAGCACTGATCTTTTCTTTCCCACAGGGCCATGGGTGCCTTGGCTGGGCTTGGCCAGGCAGGGCTCAGAACTTCTGGTTGTTCTCAGTGTCTATCGGCCTTCTGTCTGGCACCCACCTGAAAGATAGCAGCAATTTGGGCAGGGATATTTCTTGGCAGATCACTGGAGGTAAAAAGATGAGTGGAAATACAAATGCTTTGGAGTCTTGCTTGGAAACAACAGCCATCGTCCCTGCCTATACTCTGTTGGCCCCCAGTCATGTGATGAAGACCATATGAGTGGAGCTGGGATATATAACCACTCTATCTATTGGGTGATACTGCAGCTGGCTGAAAAAGGACATGGATGTATATAATTCCAGGAGAGGGGAGGAAGAGTTAATCAGTCCCCATATTCTGGCTTTGGTATCTGTTTGGATTCAGGAACCCAAATGATACCAAGAGGAATCTGTTTCTGCTTTCCACTATACTGGCTTTGAGTACTGAAATCATCTGCATTCACATCTTACTGTCTACATTAATATTAACTCACAATTCTACTGTCTTCATCAACATAATTTTACTGTTCCAGAAAACCTTTACCAGCAAGATAAACGTTGCAAATAACTTTATTGTTCACTCAAGAAACTTTGTAGAAGAATCATTAATTCTTCAATAAAAAGCATTAAACAATAGTTTATACCCAAGAATCTTCGATCTCCTCATCTCGAATTCCTTCTTTCATTATGCCTACCAACCCTTAACTATTGAATTTAAATCTTTACCAAATCTGAAATACCATATTAGAGACTACTTTAACTCAGACTTCAAAAATCTCAATAAATATTTCAGTTTTCTCTTCCCTCCTCTGAGACTCTGCCAAGACTATCAGGGTAGTGTTTCCCCTTACCACATAAAAATCCACTAACTTTGTCTTGTCAGCAGGTTGTTTTGATGATATTTTAAGGCACCACCATTCAATAGCCTTATAGCTACAGCAGAATTCCTAGGTAAGGTTTTAATAGGCTTGTGTCAAATCACATACCCAACCTTAAATCAGTGAGTCCAGGAGAATTTTGTTCTCTTATTGTTCATGCCTGATTCACTGCTGTAGGTGAGAGCAGAAAAATTCCTTTTGAATCACACAGACTTTAAGTAGGTGAGATGTGGTCCCCCCAAAGAAAGCATAACATTTGATACTGGAAGAGAAATGGCTATCAAATAGATGAAAATGGCAGACATGTGTTAAGTCTATCATAGCCTACCATATCATAGAACTAGCTGGGTCCCACGCAAGAGGAGAAAAACCTCATTGCATGGTTTAGCATTGATCTCCACCTGTTGCACATCCAGGAGAGAAGGATAAGTATAAGAGAATAGGCACTAATTAAATGGTGACACTTCCACAATATATCCTGAGCAAGTGTATAGTGTCCCAAAAATGTATTTCATCTTTGTCTCTGGTTCCTGGCTCACAATTCCTAAAAGCTTTGGAACTTCCTGAGGGATAGGCACATGTTTTCATCTTTTCTTTCACAATGAGATGACTATTAATGGATCCCTAGATAGCTTCAGGATGAGGCCTGTCACTAGAAAGACCAGATCTTGATTAGAAGCTAGGAATGCTCAGTCCCAGCCCTCAACCTCCAGTGACAGGAGAGAGGCTGGGGATTGAATGAATCATCATTGGTTAATGATGATTAAATTAATGAAACCTCCATGAAGCCTCTAAACAACAGGATTCTAGAGCTACTAGATTGGGAAAGAGGCAAAAGTGCTGGGAAGATGGGGCTTGGAGAGAGCTCAGGAGTTTTGTTAACTTCCTCCGATACATTGTCCTATGCATCTTTTCTCTTTGATTGTTCCTGATTATACCCTTCATTATAAACCAGTAAGAGTAAGTAAGGTATTTTCTGAAGTTCTATGAGTTGTTCTGGAAAATGATCACACCTGAGGGATGTTGCAGAAAACCTCAAATTTATAGTTGAACAAAAATGTGTGTACTGGAGATCTGATACTTGCTCCTGGTGTCTGCAGTGGGTGTAGTCTGGCACTAACCTGTAGTTAGTGTCAGAATTGAATTGATTTGCAGGACACTCAGCTGGTGTTAGAGAGTTAGAGAGCTGACATTGGAAACAACATCAATGTATTGGCATCAGGAGGGAAAATGACTCGCAAAGAGAAAATTTAGAAGTCTGCCACATACAAAGGGAATAAACCTAACTCATACATAATTCATACAGTTCAACCAAAAAACCAGACTTCATGTTAATCTGCTGCACAGTGCTTTTGATTTCAGTATTTGACAGTCAGGATTCTCCACCAGATCCTGATTGCAGCAAAAATCCTGCGCCGACCACTGGGTTAGACGCAGGAACTACTTTGCAAAAGTTTCCCTGACCAAAAGAGGTGTTAAGAAAAGTTATCCAAAATTTAGAAATAAGGAGGGGGAGGCACAGCATGACCCGTGATATTATGTCTGACCCTTATTTAACAGCACAGCTCACTCAAGGGTTATTGAGTTTTCTTAGAAATTGTGTCTGGGTTGGCTTTTCTCATCAGTCTTTGATTATAAGCTAAATCTCTGAAGTTACATGTTATCTGGTAGATTTCTATGTAAAAAAAAAAATGAACCTAAAGGCTACAGTTTTATTGCCCAGGACATTACCCAGTTTTGTACCTAATTTAGCCAACTTATTCTAACATTCCTTTTTTCTTAAAGTGCCTATAAATTACCAGTTCTTCCAAATGCTCTTTGAACAAGTCTTGCCATTTTACCAATTCCTTCATTAAAATGTGAAATAAAATTTTGACATGTGCTCAACTAATAGAAGTTGCATAAAAGTCATTGCTATGGTTTGAGCAAAATTTCAGTGTCTTCTAAGGCTTCATGTGTTGAAATTTAATCCCTACTGTGGGATATTAAGAGAGCAAAAATTTAATCCAACTGTGGTGTTCAGATGTAGGGCCTTTGGGAAGTGATTAGAATTAGATTAAGGTCATTAGGGTAGAGCCCCCATGACTGGCTTTGGTAGCTTGATAAGAAAAGAGGGACCAGATAGACACACACATACACACATGCACTTCTGTCTCTTGCCAAATGATGCTCTCAGCTACTCTGGGACTCTGACAGCAAGAAGGTCATCACCAGAGGCCAGGCCAGTGGGGCTCCCCAAACCCAATTTTGGCCTTTAAACTTCCAAAACTGTAAGCCAAAATAAACCTCTTCTCTTTATAAAGTAGCCTGCCTCTGGTCTTTCATTACAGTAACAAAATCAACAGTCATGCTTTCAACTTTCTGAAAAGTATTCTTTGATAAAGCTTTCTAGACTGCTAAAAGAGAGACATAAAGCAAACTATAAGCGGAAAGCTACTAAAAATAAATAACTATAAAATGGAGAGATTTAAGGAAAAGGATATGAAGTAGCAAATATGTGGATGAACAAGTCAAAAGACCTAATGTGCAACTTGATGACAAGAATTAACAATAATGTATTTAGGACTTGTGTTAAAAAATAGATTATAGTTATTGCTATGGGGAAAAATAGATAACTATGTGACATAAAGGATATGTTAATTCTTCCGCTATAGCAAATATTTTACTATGTATCTTATGTTGCATGTTTAAATACATACAATAAAATTTATTTTAAAAAAAAAGGGTAACTATATGTGCTATGGGACTCTATATCAAAATGATTTAACCTAATCTAAAGGATTTGAGATGGCTTCCCTGAAAACATGACATTTCTCAAAGCATGAATGGGAATGAAGTGAAGAAAAGAAAGTTTGGGGATGGGGTGGAGTGGTTGCAAAGGCCTGTAGTTCTAGGAGAAAAGATGGGGCAGGACTTGGTAGCTCAGGGGCTGAAGTCACACAAAGCACATTTTCATTATGGGGGTCTGACACACACTTTCTGGCCCCCAGGGATAGCAGAATCTCAAAAAAGGAAATGAAAGGGAAACTCTTTTGTCTCTAATCAGGCTCCCACATGGCTCTGGCTTCTATGTAAGTCATCAAATGACTCCCACAAAAAAGTACCTAAGAGGCGATTGTGACACACACCTGTAATCCTAGCACTCTGGGAGGCTGAAGCAGGAGGATTGCAAGTTCAAGTCTAGCCTGGGCAGTTTAGCAATTTAGTAACACCTTGTCTCAAAAAAAAAAAAAAAAGTACAAAGGCCTCAAGTTCAATCCCCAGTACACAAAAAGGAAGAGCAGAAGCTAAGAAGTAACTAAGAGGCTCACTGCTGCATCACTTGAGCTACTTTGCAGCTCGGCTTCGAGAACAAGAAACTTTCTTTCCTCCAGATCGCCACATCATGGAAGGAGGAAGCACTTTCTGAAAGCTCAACAAAAAAGACGGCCTTCCCAGGGCCTGTGTCACACAGGAGCCTAATTAAATCTGTGTTCATTAAAAGGTGGTACACCACGTGGACCTGGGCCCACTCTGATCCTTGCCTCAGCTCTGCAGATGAGGGTGTCTAGATAATGAGCCCAAAGCACTTCTTGTTTGGTTGCAAATTTCATAAAGCGAAGGAGAAATGAAAAAGTCCTGGTTGATGTTGCCAGGATATTAAGCCACTTGTCATAAAACAAGATAACTAGAATGCAATGGAAGTAGTTGTCTTTTTCAGTACACGAAGGTCTTTCCTAAAGAATTTTGACTTGGAGGATTTCTGAAAAAGTGCTCTGTTCATGCAATCTATCCAGGCAATGTCAGCTGCATAAATCAATGTGTGAAAGCGAAGCAATTTAGAAATTACAAAAACAATAGTGCTGGCTTCAGAGACACTCAGACCTGGGTTTGAATCTTGGCTTTGCACAATTTGACTCAACCTCATCTGTACTGGGGAATAATAATGGTTCCTCTTTATTAAGGGCTGAATGTTACTGTCCCCTTCCCCGAATCCATATGAAAGTCTATCCTGTAAGGTACTAGTAGCAGGAGGTAGGGGCACGGGAGGTGGTTAAGATTAGATAGAAGTCATAAGGGTACAGCCCCCATGAATGAGATTAGCACTTTCAGAGAACTGGGTTCCCTTCTCTGCTTTCTGTCATGTGAGGACAGACGGGAAAGTGTACAGTCTGCAATCTAGAAGACAGCCTTCACTGGAAATCCACCATGGTGGCATCCTGGTCTCAAAGTCCACTCTACAGAACGCTGAGAAATAAATGTCTTCAGTTTGTAAGTCACTCAGCTAATATTTTGTGGTAACAACCCAAGCTGATGGATATGCTGCCTCATGGGGCTACTCTGAGCATTGCAGTACAATAAGATGGCAAGTGCTTAGTCTAAGATCTGGTATATAATAAGAATTCAATCAATGTCATATGACATTATTGTAATTATAATAATATTAGGATCATGAAGCCTTGTCCGTAATTTGTCTCTGTTGCTGAGTCTTCATTTAAAATTATAGTGTTTTTCTCTATTGCAGCTTCATCTTCAATGAGTTTTACAGAGTGTGACAGTGTCTAGAGAAAAATACAAGTAATTCCAATGTCAGCCATCTAGTTTTGAGAACCTAAGGACCAGGTGGGTTTGAAGCCAAAAGATGAATGTGGGCGTGGTGGCACATGACTGTGATCCCAACTCTGGGGAAGCTGAGGCAGAAGTATCGCTGTGAGTTCCAGACCAACCTGGACAGCACAGTGAGTTCAAAACCAGCCAAAACTACCTAATGAGACTCTGTCTCAATAAATTAAAAATAAATACAACCAAATAAATAATAATAAATAATAAAATAAATAATAAAAAAAAAACCAAGAGTTGCTAATGCAAGTGACCATCTCGACTCAGTTTGCCTGTGTCTTTCCCGTGTCAGCACGGAAAGTCCCACATCCTGGGAAAGCCTACAATGCTACCTTTGATCTTCCTAATTACTGGACCAACTCCAGATATATGGTGACTCACAGAACCAGGACATGTCCCCAAGCCTCCTGACACCCAGCCCAGAAGGTGCCCCCAGCATGTTGCTTTCCAATGCCCTGTCCTGGGGTAGGCTGAGGAGAGACATATACTCACAGAACTTCCAGTATATAAAACTCTGTGATACCGGTCTGTCACAACTGGTACTATGAAGGAATGAGGAAGACCAGGGGACTCCTCCAGCAAGCCACACAGTACTCTGAATGGGCAGTAGCAAGTCAGTAGTGGCCAATTGTTGCTCTGTGGGAATGTGAGCCTAACACTGCCAGATACACTGTTTACTTGAGTGTTTTAAAAGGCAGAATATCCCTATTTTCAAATGTTGGCAACTAATTCCATTTCAAAATGAAACCCTGCATGAGCCAAACAAAACATGTTTAGTGGGTTGGAGGAGCCTGCCAGTCACCGGTCCACAAATCTCACTTGGACTAGGCTCCTCCTCACTCCCAGGCCTCTGCATTCACTAGGCTCCCTGCTGGTGCACCACTTTCTGCTCTTAGCCGGAAAGAACTCTTACTATCTTTAGGGATCAGACACCACGGATCAATGATACCACACACTCCCATTTTGCTTGCTATCTTATGGAAGGTCCCAAGGCTCTGTCCGTGAATCTCTTCCGTGTTCTATCTATAGTCACTTCTTGTTAATTTGTCTTTGTGGCTGTAAACATCATCTCAAAGCCAATACCCAATTCTTACCCCAGCCTAGAAGTCTTTCCTGACTACAGATCCAAATATTCAACAGCCTACTCAACATCTGTTCTTGATGTCTAATAGTACTTAAAACTTAAGATGTGTGAAGCTGAACTTTGGATCATGCATCTCTAAACTTGTCCCTTTCTGGCCTCAGTAAATGCCAAAACTTTTCTTCCATTTCTCAGACCAAGACTGGAGTCACCCTTGCCTCCTTCCTTTCTGTTGTATCCTGTATCAATTCTTCAGTAGATCCTATTAGCTCTTTCTTCATGATACATGCAGAATGTGACCCTTTTCAGCACTTGCTGCACCACCACCATCTGTCACCTGGACTGTAACAACAGCCTCCACACTGGTGTCTCGGCTTCTCAGTTCTCACTTTTCTGCACAACAGTCAGAGTGGCCCTGCAGAAACGTAAGTCATCATGTATTTGTTCCATCCTTCCTGTGGTCCCCATCTCATTCAGGGTAAAAGACAACCTTCCCAGTGTCCAGTGATCTCCCTTGCTCCTCATTACATCCTTGATCTCAATGCCCACTGGATGCCTTGCGGTTCTTATCCTGATTCCTTTGCACTTGCTGTTTTCTCCAAGATGCTTTTTCTCCAGATAGACGTATTGCTCATTCCCTTGTCCCCTTCACAACTTTACTCAGATGCCACTTTTACAATTGGACACCCTTTTAGAATTCAAAAGTTGCATTTGTTACTGGCCCACTACCTCTTGACATTCTTATTCCTTCACTTGCTTTATTTCCTCCTTACCTTTTATTACCCCCTAACATTCACTACAATTTATTTTTCTTACTTTTTGGTTATCTCACTTTCCTCCCTAACTCCCAGAGAACAAAGATGTTATTATTTTTCACTTCTCAATTCCAGGCACCTAAAACAACGCATGGTGTGGTAAGTGCCCAATAATTATGCATTGAATAAAAGAATCCAAAAAACAAAGATGATACTGGATAAAAGATCCAAGGATTGGACTATTATGGAAATTTGAATGAATCAGAATAAATTCATTTCTGCCCAGCCAAAATAAAATCAGAAGAAAAACAATAAGCTGAAGAAGGAAAAAAAAAAAACACTTTGCAACATCAAGAAGAGAAAAAGGGTCAAAATTTTTTCATTAAACAAATGCTTTTTCAAAAAATAAGAAAATGGCCAATTTCCTGGTAGAAAAATTGACAAAAGACACATACAAGCAGTTCATATGGTGGTATAACTTAAAATACACAAAATTAAAACAACTAGACACTAATTTTCACCTAACAGGATAAAAATATAAAGAAGTTTATAATGCCCAATTTTAGACCCTGAGGAAATGATGCGTAGAAAGATCACAGCCCCTGGGAAGGTGATTTAGCCCCTACTTTGCAAGCTATAAGGCTCATACTCTCTAGGAATTTATGGCGCACTTATCCTTCCAGACATGCAGAAAGAGATGTGCATACAAGGAAGTTAGTAGCAACATCAGTCATAAAAGTAAAAGAATGCAAACAACCTAAATATGTGTACCTCAATAGGAGAGTTGTCAAGTTTTTTAAGTGGCTCACCACTATCTTTTTTTGTAGGTGACAGTACACACCTATTTGGGGAAAAACTAGATCAAGGTAAATTTGAATTACTTATATGAAAATAGCAAGTGAAAATGCAAGAGTCAGAACAGTAGGCTTAGTTTATCCTTTTTGGGTAAAAAAAAATGTATCTACGTCCATATGCTTATAAAGGCGTACAAAATTTATTTTAAAAAATACTCAAGAACCACTAACAGGGGTTGTCCCTGAGAAGGGCAACGGGACATCTAAAGTGGAAGGGAAACTTCTGTTCCATTTGTGCATGCAAAATATCTGTGTCTTTTTGTAATTGTATTCTTAACAACAATTTTGTTAAAAAAAAAAAAATCCCCCAAAATAAACATGGAGGGATTACAGGCTCCCTGGGACCAGAAGGAATTACAGGCTCCCCACTCCTTCGCCTCAAGAGGGAGTTTGTAATGCTCCTTAATATCCTAACACTCATGAATCAGGGCGAGAAGACTCCTCCTCCGTCACCCAGTGCTGCACAGCACTTTGCTATCTGGCGACCACAAGGATGATTGCAATATGATGGCATGTTCGCTATTCCCAGGCCCAGTCTCCAGCACAGCCTTTGGAGAAAGGAAAATCAGGGAGCACTTTTACCCCTATTTTGAAATGCAGCATAAAAGCTCTACAACTACATGTTAAAATAAAGGGAAAAGCAACTAGAAAACTTCAGGTCCAGGTTACCCTGCTCTTTGTATTTGGAGGTAATGTGCTTAGCATAACAGCAGCCAAATGGGACACAGTCAGGCCGAGGACAAGACTATGTAAAATGCAAAACAGTCATCTCATTTGAGGTTTGAAAATTCACAGTGACATGTTAAAATAAAGCCTCTTATGCTTACTGATGCTTCTGCTAAGTGTGGTTTGATTCTGGGAGAACCAGAGTTACATCCACTGTCTGCGACTGTAAGTTCACCTGGGGAAAAAGGGATGATGATGGTAAGTAAGGGTAAAAGTAGGAGGAACAGTCCATGCAGTAGAAGTTATAGAAAAAGAAGTGAAAGAGGTACAGGAAGTAGATTCAGTAGAAGTAGTAAAAGTTGTAGTTGAAGTAAAAGTAGATATAGTTGCTGTCAATGTAACAAGTGAAGTAGTACAAACAGAAATAGTACAAGTAGTTGGGGGAAGAGTGGAGTAGACACAGTACTCGCAGAAGTAGCAACAGTGGTAGTGATAGTTACTCTTCCTTACAAGGGAGGCAGTGTGAAGTCTAGGTCAAAAGCTTGAGGGGTTTTTTGCTCTTGTCTTGTTTCGTTTTTTGGTTTTTTGTTTTTTGGGTTTTTTTTTTGAGACAGGGTCTCACTATGTAGTTCAGGCTGTCGTTGAACTCACTATGTAGCCCAAGCTGGCCTTGAACTCTTGGCCATCCTTCCACTTCAGCCTCCGGAGTGCTGGGATTACAGGCAAAAGCTTGAGATTTGGAGCCACACAGACTTAAATTAAAGTACATGCTCCAAAACTGATCACTATTGGGACCTTAGTGAAGCTTCTAAATCTGCCCAGCTAAATAGTCCTTCTTCATTTTTACAATTGTGGCAGTAGCACCTTACTGGGGTCATGAGGATAAATGCTTCGGCAGATATGTGCAAAGCTCTTAGAACTGGGCCTGCTACACAGTAAGCATGCCCGAAAGTTAGCTATCATTGTTGCTGTGGATGGTCCTTCAGTTCATGTAAAACCACAACTCTCATCCCAGCTCAGGCTGCAGTCCCCCTGCCTTCGCTACTACACAGCCATATTCCAAGGCACCCCAGCTCCAACTTCCTCCACTCGCTGACCAGCTTCACAGCCATCTCTGGCTTCTCAGACACACCCGACTCATCGTCCCTGATGCTTCTTTCACTGCTTCTTTTCGGGGTCCCAAGACAAATGTCACCTCTTCAAACACCCTTACTATGTGTTTTTGTAGCACACCATGCTTATCCCTGACTGTACTCGTGAAGAGTACAGTTAATCATTGGTTTGCTTCTTGATTAATAGTTCCCTTTTCCCTTAGATCATGAGCTCCACAAGGATGGGGACCTTTGTGTTTTACTCCCTGCTGTATACCAATCATCAAGAACTATTTCTTACCTTCCACTCATTCTCCAAGTATTATTTTTCATGCTTCTTTTCCCTTGAAACAACCACACATGTAGATATTTATGCTTATAGCAGCACAACTCACAATAGCTAAATCTTGGAAGTGGCCTATATGTTCACTAACAGATGAATGGATAAAGAAAATGTGGTGTATACACACAATGTAGTATTCAGCCTTAAAGAAGGAAAAATTTCAGTCATTTGTGGGAAAATGGATTGATTTTAAGACTACAATACTAAATTAAATAAATCAGACACAGAAGGTTAAATAGCACATGATTTCCCTAATATAAGAGATTTAAAATATAAATAATTTAAAGAACAACAAAAAAAGGAGTAGTAAGAAGCATAGAGGTAGACTCTGTAGAGATGGGAAGGGGATCTGGGGAAGAAGGGAGAGGAAAGACCAGGGGAAGGAGGGAATAAAAATGATCAAGATGTAATATGTATATGTACCAACTCCCCAAGATGAATGAAATTACTATGTACTTGAAACATGTACTAATAAAAATTTATTAAAAATTTAAATTTCAGTTTCTGTCTCTACCAGTCACATTTTAAGGTCTCAATAAACATACGAGCAGTGGCGACCCTACATACAGAACATATAGTGGACCACATACATATAGAACATTTTCATGATAACAGGACATTCTATTGGACAGGCTAGAATAGACCATTTTAATCTAATGTAAGTTTTCTGATATTTGAGACATTGCCAATACCAATGCCAAGATATGCTGAGACATGTTATTTCTCTTCATGCTCAGAATCACTCAGTGATCCGCCCATACAAACCAAAGAAAGGCATTGTTGGCATCCCAGGAGGACCACAAGTCTCATTTCATATTGTTTTGGGTGTTACTGGATGCCACAGTGTAAACTTTTCCTACCTGTGACATGTGCTGACCTGATTTCTGAAAGACTAGGTTTCATTTTTCTATAATAAAAGTCAATAAAAGAAAAAAATCAATAAAACAATCTTCAAATGGGATATCTGCAGGCTTGAAACTATGCCTTTTCAACTGTCCAATAAATGAAACAATAACAAAAAGTCCTAGCAGATGAGTCAGGTGGTACCAGGAGTACAAGAATGAGAAGACACTGAGTCAGGGAACCAGAATTCATTGCAAATAGTCCTTGTCAACTTCCCTCCTAATGTAGGATTATTTTCCAAGATACCTCTGAAAGGTTGTTATAGAGCTGTTGACTGAGCTGCTGTTTATTTAGCAACTACTGCCTGCAGTTAGAATCTAATTCCCAGGGGGCATCCAGAGTGATCTTGTAAAGCCCAGATCAGGCCTCACCTCTCTCTGATGGCATCCATCACATTTGGGATCCCATCTAAATCCTTTTCCAGATGTACAGAGAAGGACGCTGCGAGGGCTCTCTGATCGTATCTCCTTCCTCTCTTCTCATTGACTACATCACACTCTGGCTGACTTCCCAGTCTCCCAGAAAGGTGCAGTGTGTTTCCTTGTGAGGTTTCTGAGCTATTCCCTGTACTGACACACATTTCCCCCAGGTCATGCAAGAGCAGCTCTCCCTCATCATCTGGGCCTTACCTCAATATCCCCTCCTACTTGACACTGACTTAATAAGACAGCTTTACCTAGATATCCTAGTCATGGCTTCCTGTACTCTTCCCTCTTAGCCCTAATTATTGCCTCAAATTATCTTGTACTTCAGGTCAGGTTCTCTAGAAACACAGTCTGGAGACTCTTGTGCAATTGACCGACTTAATAAGGTACTGAGGGATGTAGGACATAAGCAAGATGAGCCAAGATGTAGTTCAGATGACATCTGGGCTCCTTCACTTTTCTAGAAACTCTGGAGCACAAAGTGCTTCACTGAGGCAGTCTTGCTCACCTTGTGTGAGGGAGTTGATCTGTTGTATGCCTATAGCCCTGCAGTCACCAACTGAGGGATTTCCTGGAGTAAGAGACAAAATCTTTGAGGCCGCCCTAATTGCCCAATGGCAAGCTTTTGCACAAGGATGGAATGTGAGCTATTAGACAGGCAACAGCTGGGGGATGGCTGTAACAACCAGGAGACTCCAAACAGGTTGTCCACAGTGCCTACATCTCGCCCATTTATTAGGTTAATTGATTCAAATCTGTCTATGCTGCCAGATTTTAACTTCCACGAGGGCAAGGATTTCATCAACCTTATTCACTATGCATTACTCCTTAGCACAAATAAGCACTTAATAAGTTTTGGTTGGATGTTTAAAGAACTAATTAACAAGGCAAGACACTATTTCTTCTATCTAGGTAATCTTTGTAGTTACTCTGGGAGGCAGGACCTTCAGGTCTGAGTTTCTTTAGACTCAGATGTAAGCATATCCGTCTGAGAGCCGATTGAACAGATAGGTTAGATAAAAATAAATCATGAGGGCAAATTTTACCATAGCATTTACCTTGAGCTTCTCTCCCAATTCCCCATGCCTCTGCCACATACATATGAGAGCTTCTTTTGTATTTCAAAATACTTAGCCCCTAAGCCCCAGACCGTAAGATCAAAGACTCACAAAGAATCTGTGCAAGGATGTTTCATATTGTTTCCATGCATATTTAAAATATTTTCTAAATAAACACTAGTTGTCAGTAGCATAGCTAATCTGGGCTATAAGTATAGGTGCTAAGAATATGAGTCAGTATGCATTAAGATGGCATAGTATTCTAATATTAAAAACTACATGGAATAAATTATCCAGCCAATAGGAGTATTTGAGAATTCTTTACTCCCCATTCATTGTTAGGGATTTGCTGTTTATCTTAACATAGACTGTTTTGAGACTTCTTAGCTCCTGCAAGTGTGATTTGGGTACCTGTAGCTTTGGCACCCGATGGATGCTTATCAGAAATCCAGCATCTTAGCCCCACTCCCAGGCTATCTGCATTTTAGCCTTATCCCTGGGTGATTCATGGGCCCCTGCAAGTTAGAGAAGCACTGCCTTAAGAGATGGTATTTGCATCCAGCCTTTTCAGCGTCCTTCCTTTGGGGAAGCTACTTGTTCTACAACATCCCAGTTAATTCCCTAGATTGCACTTGCCTGGCATCAGTAAAGACCATTCCGGGACTGGATCCTAGTCTGTAAAAGCCAGTTAGCACAGGACCTTCAAAAGTGAGGTTCTTGTTGCTATGGTTCGGATGCAGTTTGTTCCTCCAGAGTTCACCTGTTGGGAGTTGATCTTCAGTATGGCTGAGCGGGGAGCTGGTGTGGAAGCTTTAAAAGGAGAGCAAAGGGAAGTAATTAGGTCACTGACTGTGCTACCCTCAGACCTGGTGTAGCTGTCCAGGAAGCCTGGTTAGTTATCACGAGGAAGGTTATAGAGGAGCAGGCCTGCCCCCTCTCCCACTGCTCTAATGTCCTCTCATGCACATCCCTGCTGCTGGGGTACCAACTGCCACTAGGTTCTCACCAGAGCTGAGCTTACCCAGTCACCTGCTCAGGAACTTCCAGAACTGTGAGCCAAATAGACTAATCCACCTGTCTTAAATCCAGATTTTTAGAAAGGGTAGCAGAATGACTGTCTGATTCTGCAAAGATGAGTACCAAAACATGTTACAACCTCCACCTTCTCTTGTCTCTTGAACTTCAGCGAGATGAACTTCACAGGTCTATGGTT
This sequence comes from Hystrix cristata, assembly GCA_004026905.1. Classification (NCBI taxonomy): domain Eukaryota; kingdom Metazoa; phylum Chordata; class Mammalia; order Rodentia; family Hystricidae; genus Hystrix; species Hystrix cristata. The sequence continues at coordinate 7,400 of PVJO010021384.1, read as the reverse complement.
TAATGCTATTTTAACCTTTTCAGGTAACCCAGTGGCTCTACAGAGGCCAGTAGGCTAGAAGAAAATTGTGTCTCCATGATCAAAAAGAAAAGGGATGGCTGGTTGCCTCTGAGTGCCTGAGGGGACAATGCCCAAATATGTCTTTAAAGTCGGTGCATACATATGATGAAACTTATCTGTGCCTGAAGAAAACAAATAAAGTCAGTGCTAACATATCCAAAAAGAGTTTCCAAATGGCCTGTGCGATGAATTTAAAAGTTTCCCCTTACTTAGGGATGCTACTGTAGAAACATGGAGGACAGTCTCAGGATCTGAAATTTGTAAAACAAATTCCACAGTCAGATTTGGAACCAATGAGTCTGGTGATTACTATAAACCAGAATTTTCTAAACATAATTGTTTATTTTTTTAATTACATGGAATACTTACTTTAAAAATCCCAGACTCACCTCCTGAAGAGTCTAACTCAGGGGAAACTAAGAATCCGTAAGCCACTGAACCAACTATTACTATCTGTGGGGAGAAGGCTCTAAGCTTCACCATTATCTTTTTTTGTGCCTCTTGAGTATGTCACTCAAGTACTCTCAAACTTAATTTCTTCATCTGAACACTAGGTATAAAAATATTCACTTTGCAAGGTTGATGTGATAAAGTGCTGGCAAGTTAATCTTTGGGGATTGGTAATTCTATCAAGTACTATACACAGGTATAAAGAAAGAATTTCAGTTTTCAGCTAGTTTCATGTAATGTCTCCTTATTTATATCCAGAACCAATCAAATTATTTGCATAGTACAGTATACAATGGAAATGTGGGGCTCCTTTTAAAAATGTAGTAAGAATTCAAAAATGTTGACAGCAGGATATTAAACCAAGGATGAGTCCCTTGTTATACAAGCATAGGATCTTGTACACTTGTCATGTGGAGTTGGCGCTGCTTATACCAGCTGACTCTAAAAGTCAACCTTGGCAAGTATGCAAGACTAATGAAAATGATGATAATACCATGAAGTTAGTATTTGAGAAATACTTAGTTTACAACACTCTTCCATATATGACAGCCCAGCATGTATCAGACTGGCTTGGTTATCAGACTCTCCTGAGAGCTTGTTAAAAATCTGGATACCTGGCATCCCCTCCTAAAGTCTTTAAACTAAAAGCCTGGGAAGAGGGCCAACAATCTGGACTTTTAACAAGCATTTCTTTAACAAATCTTTAGAACCAAGAAAATTTTGGAACACTTTTAGTAACCTACTTGTTTCTCATCTAACCCTGAGAGGTGAGACAGGCATCATCAGTTCCACTTTGTGAATAAGGAAATAGACCCAGAGAGGTTTGGTCAAAACTGGCAAGGGTCAAAATTAGAACTGAAATCCAGTTTTCAAAGAGAGAACTCTATCACAGCTCTATCACAATGTAATGGGGGGTGGAGGAGGATCAGTAGACTAAGAGAGTAAAAACTCTCACATCTCACCTAGAAGTGAACATAAAATTGTGGGGCAACAGGAAGGGGAGTGCTTTCATTTGAACCCAGAAGTGCTAGCATTTCTCCAAAGCAGCATAACCTTTGAAAAAGACTTCCTTGGTACTCCCTTAAAGAAGCATAAGTTTGAGGCATTTGTAGGAAAATGAATTCACCTTGAAAACAATGTTGAAATAAATCAGACACACAAGCTTAAATATGAGAAATCTAAAGTCTGAATAAAGGGAAAAGCAAAATAAAAGACAGATAAAAAGAAACAGAGAGATAGGGCTTTTGCAAATGTGAAGGGGACCAAGAGGTGGAAGGTGTGGGCACAGGGAAGAGAAGAAAACATAAAAAGAACTAAGATGTGCTGTTGTGTACATGTACCAACTACGACAACAAACTTAACCAGTATATGTCGCAAACATGAACTAAAAAATATGAAAATGGGGCCAGGAGTCTAGGGGGGAGGAGAAAGGAAAGCCCCAGGGCCTGGGGCTCCAGGTTCTGACAAGGAGTCAGAAAATCATCAGAAGCGGCAGGGTATATTATGTACAGGTACAAGTCCCCTATGATGAGTGTTGTCACAGTGTACATCTCAAATGTACCATTAAAATAAATTAAATAAAAAAGAAAGAAAGAAAGAAAATCCTCCCCCACCCCCTTGGAAATGCTTAATGGCTGACCCAGCACACACTTGTGTAATCCAACCTCTGTAGCCACTGCCTGTGCGCCCCTCACCGATAATGCGGAAGCGTACCTGTGGATGTTTCAGGGGCAATCATGTAGTTTTTAAATCCTTTTCCTCTATGGAGAACGAGGGAAACAGGATGATGTAAAATCATGTAAAAGTCCTGAAGTCGCTTTGTTCGGGGCCCGGGTCTTGGAGTGTGAACTGTCCTGGACGCATTGACATCAATAAACCTGAGTTCTCCGATTCTCTGAGTGGCGTTTGGTTTCTCAAAGGTCAATTGCTGCAACATTTCTGGAGGCCCCAGCGAGATTTTAACGTGCTGGCCACTTGAGCCACCAGCTCAAGCCACAGCAAGCAGGAGCGCCTGGGGGGCGGGGCGGAAGAGCCCGAGGCTGAGCTAGGCGCGCCGCCCCACAACATCCGGGTCCTCCTTCACCTGGGGCCCCTCCCCCCACCCTGACCGGACTGCATAGACTGGAGACTGACTCACCAGCCAGGACTTCAGGACAAGGTAGGGTCCCGCGACCAGAAACCCAGTCAGGGCCCGCCTCGGGGCAGATGAGGAGCTCGATAAATTCCTGTCAGGGGTTTTCAGTAGGAAAAGCGCCCCCGCCCCAGTCAGGGGCCTTCCTGAAGGGGGGAGGCAACTGTGATAAACTCGTGTGCGTGTGCGTGTGCGTGTGCGTGTGTGTGTGTGTCTCGCTTGCACTTCAGGTTCTGTGGGCCTCACGGCTACGGAGTCCGAGTGGGCTCATCTGCGATTCGGTGGTGATTGGCATATGGGCTGGGGCCGCAGCGGTCTACCCGCGCATAAGTCACAAAGCTGAGTCTGCTGCTGCCAAGGAACCCCTACCCTCCTATGGGGCACGGTCAGGTGAGCATCTGACTGGTCTCCTCTGTGGAGGGGGTGCCACCCTTGTTCGTCTTGTGACACGACTCAGGGTGGGATACACATAGGGAGGGGGGAGTTATTACATTGGTTAGGTCCGTTCTCCAACTCTCCGAGTGGCGCTTGGTTTCTCGATGGTCAATTTCTGCAACATTTCGGGATAAAAAGAAGCAAGATATGTTAAATACATGTGCTTGTTCCCTAAGGTGAATATAAGCATTATATACTGCAAATATGTACAAATTTTTTTTTAATTGTAGAACTACTTTAGGTCACTTAATAAAATTGATGGAATGGGTTTCAGAAACTCATCTGGGATTAAAAAAAAAAAAGACTATTTTTAAAATCTTGCCTCCTAATGTCAAAAGGGAAAGGAGAGCAACCCACCCCACCTCTCTTTCACATTCGTTTATTTTCAGTTCCTTGGGTCATTTATGCCTTCGTGCTGCCCTGCATCCATTTTCTACACTGTAGCCATTGCGGGCCTGGGGAAATGTTGGTCAGAACATGCCTCAAAGGCCCCTGGGGCCTCCCTGTTCAGTCGGTGTAGAAGCCTAGACCTGCACAACAGCCTACAAGGATTTACAGAACCCAAGTCTCTGTCTCTGCTCTTGTCCCTACCCCAACACCCCCTCACCTCCTAGGCCAGGCTAGCCACACTGGCCTCTTGCTTTCTCTCCCACATCTCAGCTGTGCTCTTGCCTCAGGGCTTTTGTGCCGGCTGCTTTCTTCCCCCTGACTGCTGTTCCCCACATATCCACATGGCTTCCTCCTTCAAGTCCTTGTTCAAATGGCATCTTCCTAGTGAGTCTTCCCTGAACACACTACTTTAGGTTTCAGCCCCCATCCCTAGCTCTCCCAATTCCCCTTTCTCTCAACTATTATTTTTCTTGTATAAACTATCTTCCAACATACTAAGTCATTGTAATCCGCTTCTTTTGCTTGATCATCACTTGGGACCAGAGTGTAAGCTCTATTAGAGCAAAGAGTTTTGGTCCCTGCTCTCTGCAATAGCACCAGCACTTAGCACAGTGCCTGGTATTGTTTAAATTTCAACAAATATTTGCATCAACAAATATTTGTTGAATGAATGAGTATATTCATTCACTTAACCAGCTGTGAGTTTCAGGCTCTGTGATAAACATTAATAATGCAAAAATCAATAATACCCATTTATGTTCCCCAGAAGGCCACATCCCACTATAAGAAAACAACTAAGACACAAGTAAAGCTGAAAAGAATGAAGTTAACACAACGGAGTGTGCACTAAGAAGGTACTTGCCACGGGCAAAGCATACGTATATAGTGTAAGAAATAAAAGGAGAGAGAGAAAAACTTGCAGCCAAGACAGTCTTCTTTAAGATAAAGACCTGAGAGGGGCCATTGGCTCCAAAGTGCCAAATTAGCTCTCTCTTAGCGGGTAAGGGGTTATACATGTTAAAGGAAATGAGGAAGTTAAGAACCTGCCGTTCTTGGGATTGGGTCTTTGAGTCTGTGGTCACTGGTCTGTCTCGTGTTTGTGCAAGGTTTCCTATTCAAGAGGCTGAACCCCTTGATCTGGAATATTTCATAAAGTAAACAGATTTAATAGGCTTCATAATTACAGGGCACAGAGGAATGTGGCTAAGGATTGCAACACAGGGGGGAAAATGTCCAGTGGCTTTTCCCCCCATGCAGGAGAAGGGGAGGGGACGGCAGACATAGCCCAAGAGTCAGGGAAAGTTTCAGAAGGTGCTGGCACTGGAGTCAGAACTGAAATCTTGATGGAGAGAGACCTGCAAAGGAGAGAGAGGTTCTCATCAGACCTGTGAGTACACAACGCAAATACACAATGCATCAGACTGAGATCATGCTAGAATTGCAAGCAATAGGATAAAGGATGAGGACTCTGTATGTGTGCACATGCGTGCACATGTGCGTGTATGTGTATATGACGGTGTGTTTGTGCACACGTGCATGTGCTAACTAAGGCTGTAAGTGGAAAAACAGGCACCTGAAGGTCAGACAAAGTTTAAAATAGCAGCTCAGCTCAGCTTTCCTTTGGCTGGTTCCATACTGCTTTGTCCATCAGCTCTCTCTTCCATTCAAGACCATCTCCTCTGTTCTCTGTCTTCTCAAGATCCTTCACCCTCAGACTCTCCTAGAGCAATTCGGCCTTGAACATACCTTCATTTTCATAAGCATAAAAATTTCTCTGTTCAAATATTCTGAGACATTGAAGCATCAAATATTCTGAGATGCTGCCTCTAAGGAGCAGAGAAGATGGGAAAGAAGCTTTAAATTTCAGACTTCTCCTGTTATTTTCTACACCACTCTCTCTAAATTAAAAAGACTTCTTTCACCCCTCCTATAACACAGAGAGCCACCCTATCTCCATCCACTGTGAGGCAAGATGACAATAGTTCCCTGGGGTTCAAAAGGGTCATAATATTTTTTTTATCTCACACTCCTAGATTCTTTTGCTAAATCCTCACTCCCTGTGAAGTAGGTATTATTATCCCATTTTTCAGAGGAGAAAACTGAAGCCCACGGCACATAGTGTGGAAATGACAAGATCTGGAGTGAAGTTCAGGTCTGAATAATCCAAGGATAAAGCAGTTCTTGCCCAAAGTCATTGGAAATAGAATGGCCACATGTTTATCTCATAAGCAGGAGATTAAAGCCTAATGCTGTAAGGCTACTGATGATTTAGAAACAGCAGAGGATGGATTCTTTCTCCTCTCCTTCCACTGCGCCTATATTAAATATTAATTTCCTTTGTCTTTGCAAATGCAGAAGTTGACTAAGACACACATCATAAAAAATGCAAGGTAAAGTTTCACACTGATTTCCGTTTTTGGATTGGAAATGCATTCAGATGACCTTCTTCCCTGTTGCTGGTGCTGAACACTTGGTCTTCTTTGCCCTTGGTCTCTGTCATCCAGAACAAAGTGGGTGTCCATGGAATAGCAAGAGATCAAGGTCAAAAACCCATCGGGAGCCTGACAATCCCAGCTCCAGGCATCAACAAACACTATTTTAAAATATTTTTAGAGAATGAGAGGCCCTGAATAGGAGTCCTTTCTGGCCAAGGACTATCTAGTTTTGGAGAGAGAAGTCTGGAGAGACAGCTGGGGCAGGTGGGGTCAGGGACCCACCAGGAGAAAGGAAGGATATGACATTCTAAAGGCACCTTGATTTCCACCATCTCTGTTGGGTCTTTAAAAATAATAGCTTTCTGCTTTCTTGAAAGAAATACATGTTTGCAATAGGATATTTAAACATGTATGCATACAAAAGGAAGATGAAAATTAACTGTAGTCTCAGAAATGCAAAGAAAGATAAATACCCAAGTTTCAGCAGTATTCGCTCTGAAGTGGAAGGAGAGGACCTAATGAGAAAGGGATACACAGGGATTTTCAATTTTTTGCTGATTATTTCTTTGGTCAAGACTTGGGTACCTGGATATTCATTATACTTTAATACTTTATCGGTATGGTTGAGATGATTCACAATAATTGTTTTAAAGTCATCTGTTTAGTTCATAATTGAAAACTCAGTGCCATTGAAAATTCAGTGCCCCTGTTGCATAGTAAATATCTTATAAAAATTTCAGAATAGCATAACTTATATCTAAGCCTTTGTTTCCCCTCTTCTAGAAAATAAGGCTGAATGATCATGAGAGTTAATTGCCCGGAGTGTCTCACTGGGCAGCTACCTGGGCATAGCTGACAGATGAGCAATGACCCTCACTTGCATGGTTATTCTGCTCCTCCAGCAATCCTGAGTCTTACTGTTTAAATACGGATACCCACCGCCCTATTTTCCTTTAATGCTTTTTCATTGCTCTTTGGAAGGCAGGTACAAATAGGAGTACCTGAGTATTAATTTTAATATAATCCTTTTAAACTTCAAAATGCATAGGTTAGAAAACAGGACAACACATGCAATTTTCCCTTTTCTTTCACTAACTACTGTTTACAAATGCTGGTTCCTCTGCTGTTTTAGTTACTTTTCTCTCGTTGTTGGGACAGAATACCCGACACCCAAAGTTAGGGGAAGAAAGGTTTATTAGCTCACAGTCTGCAGAGGTTTCAGTCTATAGTCCGCTGGATCCGAGGCGGCGGGGCTGGCGTGGCGGACTCGCAGCCGGCCGCAAAGTAAAGTGAGGAAAAGGCAAGGAATGTATGCAAATCAGCAATGCAAACAAGCAGCTAATTAGCCTCTTCCTATATCTTTATCTAGGCTACCTGCCCCCAGGGCAGCCCACACTCTAGATCCAGCTATTTCTCACCACATGAGGCTTTGGGGGGACATCTAGACACAAACCATAACATCTGCTTTAGCTCAGAAAACCTTTTCAAGGCTCAAGTAG
>PVJO010021383.1:0-23362 GCA_004026905.1 Hystrix cristata | reverse complement strand
AGACTCTCAGATATAGAAGACAAGATTGTGATTAATGAATGAGTAAAGAGAGTTCTTCAAAATGGTAAGGGACCATGAAAAATCAATACAACAGCTGCTAGATGACACAAAGAAAAATTATATGAGATTGATTGGAGTGAATTGAAAAAGCAAGAGATAGCACAAATGACATAAAAATAATTTTTCATAGAAGTAATGGCAGAAAACTTCCCAAGTGTGGAAAAAGAGCTGGACATACAGATAAGTGAGAACTCCAATTAGCCACAATCAACAAAAATCTACCCCAAGGCATATCAAGAATAGTCAAGATTCCAGAAATTCAACACAAGAACAGAATATCAGAAACTGTTAGGGAAAAGAAACAAACAACCTATAAAGGAAAGTCTGTCAGAATAATAGCAGATTTCTCATCACAAACCCTCAAGTCAAGGAGAGATTGGAGTGAAGTATTTCAAGCCCTAAAAGACAACAACTTTCAGCCAGATTGATGTACCCAGCAAAATTATCTTTCAAAATTGATGGAGAAGTAAGATATCTGTGACAAATTACACCCTGAAAAGATTCATGACCACCAAACCAGGACTCCAAAATATTCTGAAGTACATTCTGGAAAGAGAAAATGAGGACTACAACTCCAGGAATCACAACAGAATGAATCCTTTGGGCAAGGCAAGTGATTAAACAGAAGGGGAAACCAACAACAGGTAAATAACATGACAAGAGTAAGTCAACATATGTCAGTTATAACCATCAATGTAAATGGTTTCAACTCACCAATCAAAAGAAGCAGACTGGAAGAATGGGTCAAGAAGCAAGACCCAGCAATATGCTACATACAAGAAAGACATTTAATTCAAAAATAAATTCACAGATGGAAAGTCAAAGAGTGAAAAACAATACTTCATGCGACAAGAACCCAGAAGAAAGCAAGGGTAGCCATTCTATTTCCAGACAGAATGGATTTCAAGCCAAGACTCATTAAGAAAGACAAAGAAGGTCACTACATCCTTGTAAAGAGAACAATCCAAGAAGAAGAGATGGCAATCATAAATATATATGCACCAAATACCAATGCACCTGACTACATACAATGGATATTGATGGACATGAAAAATCAAATAAGCACTAATATGATTGTAATGGGGGACTTCAATACCCCACTGTCACAAATAGATGGATCAACTAGACAAAAAGTAAACAGGGAAATATCCAAACTAAACCAAACTGTTGAACAAATGGACCTAGTAGATGAATACAGAGTATTCCACCTCATAACATCAGAATACACATTCTTCTGAGCTGCACATGGGACTTTCTCCAAAACAGACCACACACAAGGTCATAGAACATGCTTAAGTAAATACAAAGGAATCGAAATTATCCTATGCATACTATCAGACCATAGTGCATTGAAACTGAAAATAAACAGCGAAAGGAACCACAAAAACTTTATAAGCACATGAAAATGAAATATCATCCCCCTGAACAATCAGTGGGTCAAAGATGAAATTAAAGAATAAATTAAACAGTTTCTACAATTGAATGATAATGCCAATAAAACCTACAGAAATTTATGGGACACAATGAAAGCAGATCTCTGAGGGAAATTTATAGCATTGAATTCCCATATCAGAAAAAGAGAACGAGCTGAAATAAACAACCTAATGTTAAACCTCAATCTTCTAGAAAAAGAAGAGCAAATCAAACCCAAATCTCATACAAGGGAGAGCAATATAAAGATCAGAGCTGGAATTAATGCAATTGAAATTAAGAAAATAATACAAAGAATCAATGAATCAAACAGTTGGTTCTTTGAAAAATTAAATAAAGTTGACAAACCCTTAGCCAACCTCATAAAAGGAAAGAAAAGACTCAAATTCATACGATTAGCAATGAAAAGGGTGAAATCACAACAGATCCTGCAGAAATCTAAAAGATCATCAATGCCTACTTTGAGAACCTTTATTCTAATAAGATCAAAAATACAGAAGAAATAGACAAATTCCCAGATACATATGAATTACGAAAACTGGATCAAGAAGATACAAAACTCTAAATAACCCAATGTCAGCCACTGAAATTGAAGAGGTAATTAAAAACCTACCAACAAAGAAAAGCCCAGGTCCTGCCGAATTCACTGCTGAATTCTACAAGAAATTTAGAGACAATTTAATGCCACTAATTCTGAAACTCTTTAACGAAATTGAAACAGAAGCAATACTCCCAAATTCATTCCTGGAAGCAAGCATTAACCTGATACGAAAGCCAGAGAAGGATCCAACAAAAAGGAGCGCTACAGGCCAATCTCATTAATGAACATAGATGCCAAAATCCTCAATAAGATACTAGCAAACAGAATGCAGCAAGTTATCAAGAAGGTTATACACTATGACCAAGTAGGATTCATTCCAGGGATGCAGGAATGTTTCATCATATGCAAATCAATAAATGTGATACACCTGTGATACATTAACAGAGCAAAGGACAAAAACCATATGATCATCTCAATAGATGCAGAAAAGGCATTTGACAAGGTCCAACCCCCATTCGGAAAAAAAAAAATGTCCTGGAGAAAATTGAAATAGATTCTTTATTTCAATCTGATAAAAGTCATCTATGACAAACCAACAGCCAATATCCTATTAAATGGACAAAAACTAAAAGCTTTCACTCTAAAATCAGAAACAAGACAAGGATGTCTGCTCTCACCACTCTTATTCAGTATAGTTCTAGAAACATTAGCCAGGGCAATTAGACAAGAGAAGAAATAAAAGGAACAAGGACAGGAAAAGAAGAAGTTAAATTATCATCATTTGCAAATGACATGATACTCTATATAGAAAAAGACCCCAAAACTCCACCAAAATACTTCTAGATTTAATAACCAGATTCAACAGCATACCTGGATACAAAGTCAACACTCAGAAATCAATAGCATTCTTGTACACAAACAACAAACTCACTGAGAGAGAAATTAGGGAAACAACACCTTTCACAATAGCATCCAAAAAAATGAAGTACCTAGGAATCAATCTAACAAAGGAAGTAAAAGATCTATACATCAAAAACTATAGTACTTTGAAAAAGGAGATTGAATAAAATATCAGAAAATGGAAAGATACCCCTTACTCCTGGGCAGGAAGAACCAATATAGTGAAAATAGCCATATCCCCAAAACTGTTAAACAGATTTAGTGCAATCCCAATTAAAATATCAATAGCATACCTCACAGAATTAGAGAAAACAATCTTAAAATTCATTTGGAACCAAAAGAAACCTAGAATAGTAACAGCAATTCTGGGCAACAAAAGCAAAGCAGGGGCCATCACAATCCCTGACCTAAAACTATATTACAAAGCTACTGTGATAAAAATAACATGTTACTGGCAAAAAAAACCAAAAAACCAAAAAAAAAAAAACAGACCTCAGGACCAGTGGAACAGATTAGAAGATAAAGAAACATGTCAAACACTCTCAGTCACCTTATTTTTGACAAAAGGTCCAAACAACCTCACTGGAAGAAAGATAGCCTCTTTAATAAATAGTGCTGGAAAAACTGGCCCGCCACATGTCAAAGGTTAAAACTAGACCTGTGTCTTTCCCCATGCACTAAGATAAAATCAAAGTGGATCAAATATCTAAATATTAAAACAGAAACACTAAATCTGTTGGAAGATAGAATAGGTAGAACTCTTGAAGACATAGGTGTAGGCAAGGACTTTATGAACAAATCCCCGATTGCCCAGGAAATATCACCAAGAATCAACAACTGAGACCTAATCTTATTAAAAAACCTTTGCACAGCAAAAGAAACCACCAACAGAGTGAAGAGACAACTCACACGGTGGGGAAAAAATTTTGCCAGCTATTCCTCCAACAAAGGACTAACATCTTAAATATATAAAGAACTCAAAAAAGTCAGACCCCCAAACTTAAAGACCCAATCCAAATGTTCGGTACTGAAGTGAGTAGATACTTCTCAGATGAAGAAGTAGAAACAGCAAATAAACATATGAAAAAATCTTCAACATCACTGGTCATTTGAGAGATGCAAATTAAATCAACCCTGAGATGCTACCTCACACCAGGAGGAATGGCTATTATCAGCAAATCAGTCAATAACAAATGCTGAAGGTGTTGTGGAGATAAAGGAGCACTTCTTCATTGTTGGTGGGAGAGTGAACTGGTGCAACTACTATGGAAATGAGTGTGGAGATTCCTCAGAGCACTAGGACTAGAGGTTCCATTTGACCCAGCTATTCCCCTTAGTATATTCCCAAAAGAATTAAAAGCATCATACCACAGTGATATATGCACACCCATGTTTATAGCGGCAGTTTGTAATAGCTAAATTTTGGAAACAGCCCAAATGCTCAACGACCGTAGAATGGATAAAGAAAATGTGTTTTTTTTTTTTTTATAAAGTGGAGCACTACTCTGCCATAAAGAATGATAAGCTTGAGCTATTTCTAGGTAAATGGATGCATTTGGAGACCACACTCTTAAGTGAAATAAATCGGACACACATATTTAAATACCTCATTGTTTCTCTGCTGTGAGAAACTGAAAGTGTAAATAAAGACTAAAATATGTTATATTGGGAAAGGGAAGAAAATATCCAAATGGGAAAGGGAAGAAGGGAGAGGGAGGGGGAAAGGAACAGAGGGACAAGAGAAATAAGAAATGGAAGGAAAAAATGGAAACAAAGCTTTTGTATATAAGGAGGGAGGAGAGGGTGAAGGGAGGGGAGGGGAATGGTAAAAAAAGTAGCAACAAGATATATCATGTACAGGTACAAATCCCTTATGAGGAATGTTATCACTATGCACATCTAAAAAGTACCATTAAAATAAAAAAAAAAGAAAACAAACTGTATTTTTTAACTGTAATTTGTCAAAGGTTCACTGCCCTTAGTAGAGATGGATACTTGTGAGCCAATAAAAAGATTTATAAGAAATAGCATTAATACATTTTTCTTATTACCTAAGAGATGAAAAAAAAAAATTAGTTCTAACAGCAGCAGGCTTCCTGGAGTGAGTGCATCGGAATTTTGGCTTTTCACAAACTCTGTATATCTGTTTGGAAGCCGAATTCAGAATTCTAGACCTTCCTGTAAACCCAGATCCAATCTACCAGGCTGCCCTATCACACAGACACTATTGTTGAGTAGGTGCTGTGTAAATAAATTTTCTAGACACAGTGATCTATTTACTGTGTTGCACAATTTCTTACCTTCATATTTTTTCATAAATTTCATTTTTTCCATAAATTAACTTCTCTTTCCCTTTGGTTTTTGTAATCCTATTTTACCTGATATTCAAGAAACAGATTAGGACCTTTCTTCTTGATATTACTATATATTCATCTCTATATGCTTAAATCTCAGAATAGAGCATTTAAGATCTTAATTTAACTTGTCTTATTCATTTTTGTTACCCTATTCAGTAATTAAGAATAGAATTACTAAGAGAAAGCAGGCAGTGTTTCAAATATTATATAAAAAATAAAAAGTATAGTCAGAAGACTACAGAATAAATTTCTCTGAGGTTCTTAACATCCTTTTAAAAATATGAAAAATCCGTTTCCTTCTTTAGTCTAAAGAACAAATAGAAAAGTATATGGCAGCAATTTCAAACAATTAAATATAGAAAATATTTTTCTGAAAATACTAGATATTTAAAAATATTATTTCATTGCTAAATAATTGAACATACAAATGATCTTTGACTTACAATGAGGTTATTTACACATTAAACTCATCATAAGTTGAAAATATTTTAGGTAGAAAATGTATGAAATATCTAATCTTCAAAACACCATAGTTTACAAATACAGTACGTTTCAGAGCATCCGGTATTTTACTCTTGTGTGGTAAGCTGGGAGCTTTGGCTTGCTTCCGGTACCCAGAATTTTGAGAGGATATCATACCATGTATCTGTAGCCCAAGAAAAGATCACAAGTTAAGTATGTTTTCTGATAAATTCGTATCATTTTCCCACCATCATAAAGTCAAAAACACATAAATTGAACCTTAGGTTATCAAATTAAATTAATATTTTTGCATAAAGTGTAATTAAATTTTTAAATGCTTAAATTAGTAAGGCTATTCTATTGATGTCTTTAAAATAATTATTATGAGATAAACTTGACAGATGGGCTACAACAGACTTACATCACTCATGTCAAAGTGTTGACGTTTACTTAGCCTTTGCTACCTTTAGGTCTGAGGATTTACTTTTACAGCTTCTCCATGTTTTCCTTTGAAATAAAATAACTGAATAAGATAAAGAAGAAAAATGTGTTAGAAGGTGTCAAATGATATCAGGGAGAGCAAAATCAAGTTGAAATAACAATATCACCTACATTTAAATGGGAGTCTGTGAATGCTACAAAGCTGTATCAGCTAGCAGCAAAAACAACCACCACTTTCTCTTTTATTCTGTAAAATATATCCAATTTGAACCCGATTGTGCTTAAAGTGAGAGCCCTGGGAGATTATTTATTGTCTTTTTTTTATGACTTGCCATATTTTTATTAAAATAAGTTATGCAGTTCCTAGAATACCAAAATAAAACATCATTATTAAGGGCAATTACACAGTATAAGTATCATTTCTATCTGGCTGTTAAATTCCATATCGATGTGAAAGTAGCCAGGAAGCACAGGAAGGGAGCTATTCAGTATTTCAATTTTCTCATTTCAAGTATATTCAAAAACATACTAAAATACTTGAATAATACCAAATTCAGGAGGTCTGTTTTAAAATTATTATGCTAAGTGGGAATAACCAGTGGTGAAGATTTTTATTTTGTTTGTTTGTTTATAAAATATCCATAGTCTGCCTTGCATTTTACTCATGTAAAATTTCCCCAGGTGTGTTCTGTCCTCTTGTCCCAATCATACAAATTCAAAATAAAGATCTCGTTTGTTTCTATAATTTCCCATTGCACTTTATTTGTATCTCTTTTATGTTATACCAATTTCTGAATTATATTCATCCACCATATATCTAGTTTTCCAGATTAAATATACTTGAGGATATATTTATCATGTCTGCTTTCTATGGAACCTGGTACAGTGCTTACATACAGTAGGTACTTTAAAAATATCTTGAGTCAGTAAATATGCAACAGATTGTGAAAAGTTTGCTAATTTTACTTTTACGTGACACATAAGACTAAGAGATGTTATATTCTCAATGACTTTGTAAGGTGAAACTCGAGTCAGGTATTTTACAGTGTTTAAGAATGTGTAACACATCTAACATAAGCAAGGGTCATACATGTTTACAGCGTGTTGTAAAGAGGCTCTAATAAGAAGGTGACAAAGGAGGGCGTCACTGGAAAGACCTGTATTAAAATTCTAGTCTACAACAAGATAGAGAAACTATGTCCTATACTGCATGTCAGTACGTCCAGTTCCACTTGAAAAGCTGAATGTTTGTCATTTGCAGTTGGAAATTTAGGAGTCTAATATCTGAGCTATGCCTAAAAAAATAAGTGTAAGAACTTGGCCAGAGAAGGCTATATTGACCAAGAAGTGGAATGAAAAACGAAGTAAATTCATGATCTACGTTGAGAGAGCTGTAGCTGAAGAAGCCCAGTGTGAGATAGATGATCACAGATGATGAAAGAATGAAGAATATTTAAAATAATGCTTGTCCTCTAAGGCATTGCTACATTATTTTACCTTCTTTGTTTCTCCATTGAATCTTAGGAGGGCTGGAAACCTTGTGGTGTAAGGAGAATAGTAGAAAAGAAGAAGGACCTGTATTTTGCTTCTGAAACTTCACGTTTTCATCTACAGGAAGAGGTAAAACAACTTACTTTTTAAAAGAGCTTGCTTGAGGAATAACTGATATACCAATAACTAAAATCCAACAATTTTCATACATACATACATTTGCGAAACTATTACCACTATGAAAATAATTACATCATTGCCTGCCAGAAATCTCTGACATTCTCAGGTAAAATATTTCTCTCCCATGTGCCCCCCCCACCATCCCATCTCAAGTAATCCTCGTCTGCCTTCCATCACTATATATTAGTTCTCATTTTTTGAGGTTTAAATGCTAAAATCAGAGCGTATATATTACTTGGAGATTGTGTCCTGGATTACCTCATTCATCGTATGTATTTTACTGTTCATCCGTAATGTTTATCTTATCCATTCCCTCATTTTTATTGCTAATATTCTACACAATGAGCATATAGTTATTTATTTATTTATTTCCTCATTAATGAACATTCGAGTTGGCTTAACAATTACAATTATCACTGATCTAAGAATAATTTACAGTATAATAACATACATTTCCTTTTCTCCCTCTTCACATAAATACCTAGGAGTAGAGTGGTATACCATATGGTTGACATACACGTCATAATAAACAAGATGATGATAACAGCACTGCCACACTACCAAACTGTTTCCCAAAGTGGATGGACTGTCTTATGTTCACACAAACAGTGTATGAGAGTTTACGTTCCACCCCAACTTCTACAACACCTGCTGTGGCCAGACCTTTTAATACTAGCCATTTAACAAGCAGGTCATGATATCACATTATGGTTTAATTTGCATTACATTAATGACTGATGAGGATGCACAATTTTCAGTATGTGTATTGGCAATTTTAAGTTACAGAAAAAAAAAGAAATCATGCAATTCTTATACATTTAAATGACTATACAACTGTCTGTTACTTGCTTGTACAACATATCAGTGTTAACCAAATGAACTGCTTCACAGTTTATTATTTCATTAAACAACTTCTAACTCAATAATTCAGTTAATCATTACTATGTTGCATAATTATTTAAAAGTTATATAAATTTACTAATGTTGCAGTTTCTCTTAATTAAAGAAAATTACTACTAGAGTAATTTCTGCCTTGTCATAACACCAGACATACCATTTGTGAGTAACCAAGCATATAGTCATAAACAAAGGCAAAATGGGAGACAATATGAAGTCCACTTGGTATTTTTAAATGTTTAAATATATTTAAAGCTTTCAAATAATTGCCTCAGACTGAAGGCACTACACTGAATATCATCTCATGTATAAATAAAATTAAATACAAAATCAATATACTAGCATTACCAAGCTAACTTCAAATTATTTGGTTTATATTAAACATCAGTATTAGATATAGAAAAGTGAGACATAGAATAGTCTTCAAATCCATACTATATGCATTTTGAACAATATTTGTGCAATTTTTAATGGAGCATTGGAACGAAGTTATTACATCAGCTTGTTTTCGATGTTTTTCTAATTCTTCCTATATTTTCTTCAGTATGTTTTCTAACTTGGCTCATAAAATTCTTCTATTGTTTTACATTGAATCAATAAATATCCTTGAGGATTTAAAAAAAAAAAAAGAATTCGTTAACCCTAATGAATGGCCACAAGATATTACCAGTTTGATAAATGCAAGTCATTCGACATTACATCAGACCTTTTGCATTATTAATCTAATGAGGAAGAAGAACATAAGAATGATAATTTAATACTAACCCTCAAAAATAAGGTTTCAGGAGCAATCTACTAGATGATTGTATAAACAGGAAAGAAAACATATCCTAACAATTTATACATAATAAATCACAAAATGATCACCATCTCAAAGGACTTTATTTTTATTTGTTTTTTGCAAAGGCAAAGATGGTTGTAGAAAACTTGATTGTTATTATAATTTTAAATCAGGTTTGGTTTCAAAAATGAAAAGTTGGAAAAGAAAAAAGTGATCTCTAATAGTTATGCATTAAGAACCTTGTTCATTACTTTTTTTTGGGGGGAATAGTATTTTCTTTTTTTTTTAA
Organism: Hystrix cristata; assembly: GCA_004026905.1. Lineage (NCBI taxonomy): Eukaryota > Metazoa > Chordata > Mammalia > Rodentia > Hystricidae > Hystrix > Hystrix cristata. Next base: position 13,532 of record PVJO010021383.1, on the reverse strand, counting down.
TTTTATTTTAATGGTACATTTTCGATGTACATATTGATAACATTCATCATTGGGGATTTGTACCTGTACATGATATACCTTGTTGCTTCTTTTTTTCCCGTTCCCCTCCCCTCAGCCCCTTCTCCCTCCCTATTTACAAAAGCTTTGTTTCCATTTTTTCCTTCCCTTGTTCAATACTTTTTATCAACCTTGCTCAACGAGAATAAGATGAATTACTTTTGCCTGGTGGAAACCTAAGAAACATTGTCTTCTAATTAGCTGTAATATCTTAGCAGAAAAGCTTGATCTGTCAATTTCCGTGATATAAAATCAGTCTTTTAGTCGTTATTTTCATTGCAAATCTTCATTTGAATAAGTTTTAAACAAGCTAATTTAAAGTGTAAAAATATGAATACAGGGATAATATGTGTGAATAAGCCCCAGAAATTTCAGTGACTATCAACTGAGGGATTTTGTGTTAAACTTGGAGTTCCAAGTGAGACTGATCATATAATATGAGGATAAGTATTGAATGTTTAATGGCATCTCTGAGAAGAGATGTTTAGGGTACTGGGATAAGTATTACATACATAATATATCGGGATGTATATGCCTATCCATATAGCTGCCTATATGCATGTATGTATGTATCTACCTAATCCTAAATTTCTCTTTTTGAAGCCAACTTAGAAGATCCATTCTACTCCTTGACCCTGTTCTACACAATTACTCCCTTTCCCAACAGTGAAATACTTGCTACAATTGTCCATCATATTCATTTTGCTTGGTCAGTGTTAGATTATATAAAAACCAATTTCAAAATTATTAATCCATAACAATGTAAAAATCCTACTATGTTCAGAATCTTTTGTAAACTGTCTTTTGATCTTAACAGCTGAGGTCCTATTGTCAAAATGTTGAGATAATATATATTCACATGTGATAATATATTTACAATTTCCTTGGGTTAGTTCTTTGTTCTCCTGTCAATTTGGTAGTATTATTCACTTTTAAATACAGTTACATTGGTTGGTTTTCTTGTTTTCTGTACATTCTAAAGGGATTTTTTTTGTAGTCATTCTATTTTATTTTACTGACTATAAAATATTAAGGTGGGTCCAAATGTCCAAACTACATCAAACAGGGTGTTGGTTTAAAATGTTGGCTCTCCCTCTACCGCCCCATACCATTTTCATTTACTTTGCATAGCAAGGTTTTTAAATTTTAGTTCTTTGAGAAATCTCCATACCGATTTCCATAATGGTTCTGGTTTACATTTCCACCAACAAGGCAGGAGGCTTGTTTTCACCACACCCATGGCAGCATTTGTTGTTCTTTGACTTCTTGATGATGGCCATTCTTTCTGGTGTAAGATAAAATTTTAGCAGTATTTTAATTTGCATTTCTCTAAATTCCTGGGACCTAGATATGATATCTTCCCCAAAGCGCTAAAGACATCATATTACAGCAATATATGCATACCAATGTTTGTAGCAGCACAGTTCATTATAGCTAAACCCCGAAAACAGCCTGTGTGCCTATCAACAGATGAATAGATAAAGAAAATGTGATATCTATACATAATGGAATACTACTTGACTAAAAAGAAGGATGAATTTGAGACATTTGTTGGAAAATAGATGCACCTGGAAAACATAATTTTGAGTGAAATAAATCAGACACACAAGCTCAAATACCATATGGTATCTTTCATCTACAAACAAAGAGTAAATAGAGAATGGAGACAAGGAAACAAGCGGAGAGATCTCATACAAATGAGAAAGGTTCAGGAGACCAAGGGCAAGGGGAGTTTGGAAGAGGAGGAGAAAGTAAAAAGAGGTAAGATGTTTCATGTGCGGGTACCAAATACTCACAGTGAATGTATTCAGTATATGTGACAAACATGAACTAAGAATAATAATAACAAAAACATAAATGGAGAAAGGAGATTTGGAGAAGGAGAGATGGAGATGGATGGGAAGGGCATTAAAAAAAAAAAAACAAAAAACCAAGCTTTGTTATGTACATGTACAACCCCCAAGATAAATGTAAAACTTGTGTACCACGAAAGAGGCATTAGATTTTTGAGGCCTATTATAATAAATAACATTAGAGAGTTGGGTTAAAACAATAGATTTGTGATTGCTCTGATTTCTGGTGACTGGAAAGTTGTCAGCATGTTCACAGTGTCTTTGAGGACTCAAGAAACTTTCGTTATATTCAATATATATTACTACCTTTGTTTAATATTTATAGTATGAACTTTCTAGAGTATTTTAGTAAGCCATTCTACATGAAATGTTCAGATCCAGAGAAACATGTGGATGCACAAGTAACGATTTTAGTCAACTAATTATTTTTCTCTGTTACATAAACAGTATGTAACCATTATGAGTGTTTGTTATATATAAACATAAAATTTTTCTTTTTCCCCTATTCTCTCATATATTTGGCTTCATGAGCCATGCCAGGTATATTATATGTTAAAAAAATTAAAACAATAAAACATGCTTTTTATATGATTTGAGGAACTTAAGAATATAAATGCTAAATGACCTTAAATATAATTCAGCATATTTTCTATAAATTATTATTTTTAAATTTAAATCATATTAATTTAATTGATTCCTAAACATAAAAATTACACAGATTTTTGGGTTTTATGTGGTGTTTTAATATATGTATGCCTTATATAGCATTTAGATCGGGTTAAACGCATTTATCTCCTCAAATGTGTCATTTTTTATGGTGAGAATGCTCAGAATCTTTTCTTCTACTTTTTGAAATGTACAGTATACTATCGTCACTTATGGTCACTGTGCTGTGCAGTCTCCATACCAGAACTTCTTGCTCCTATCTAACAATGACTTAGCACCCGTGGATCACAGTCCCCTCCATCTCTACTGCTGTCCTCAGCCTGTTTTCAAACTGACGTAAGAAATATTTTTTTAAAAGAAGAATATAGGCAAGAATTGCCTGATTATTTAAACAACGTATATTTTTTATACTTCCGGTAATTATTAGGAAGCATTTACATCCTATACATAAATTTGAAATGTGCATTGGATCCCACAGTTTTTGAGTTATCATGATTTGCAAGGTCTTAGGAGTGGCGTAATAAACAAGTTCACTTTGAGGAAGAATGGCATTGTTTGTATTTTTTGTTTTTTGTTTATTGGTAGTTATGGTTAGTTGTGTGATATTATTCCAACAGTAAGAAAAATGATTGTTAGAACAGTGACAATTGTGATTCTGTTCTATGTTTATAAAACTTTTAATCTCATGCTACGTGCATTATATAAAATTATATCTATTTTTTGGGAAGCTCTCATTTTACAGTAAATAAGGTTTAATTACTGTATACCACCTCATCATACATCACCAGTAAATTCGTAGGTGATGTCAGGTATGTCACTGAGTGTTTGGTCAGGGACCTAGAACCAGCAGGGTAGAGATTTGACTGCATATAGCAATTTCAGGTATTTGACCTTGTGCAGAACTGATTATGTATAACTGCGCTTTTTTGTACCCAATGCTGAATTTTAAGATACACTGTTTTAAGGTAGCAGAGAAGCCAGTATAGACGTCAGGTAGGTGAGAAAGAGCTCTAAACGGACGCAACAATAGCCCACGAGGACAGGGAAAAGCAGGATTTATTACCAGTGTCACTGAAATTCCGTCACCTGAGTGTTCTGCAGAAACTGGATCTCTCATATTTTCGTATTTCTTACAACCGATGTCTCACATTAAAGAAACGAATTATCAAGGAGAGGTACAGTTGTATCATACAGCAGTTCCATCCTTAGATTTTTGAGGCTACTCTACACTAAATTCTACAGTAGCTGCACCAACGCATGCTCTCACTGACTGTGTTTGAATGACCCTTGTCCATCTTTGCCATCTTTATCTCTCCTCTTCTTTCCTCTCCTCTCCTCTGTCTCCCTCTTTCTCTGTCTCTTGCTCTCTCTTCTTCTCCCTCTCTGGCAGTCCTCTCTCTTTAGATGAAAGCCATTTTGCCTGGAGTCAGATGGAGTCTTACTGTGGTTTTGATTTACATTTCCCTGATGGCTAAAGATGATGACTATTTTCTCATGTAATTAGTCACCATTTGTACTTATTTTTTTTTTTTTTTGAGAATTGTACCAAGTTTTTCCTAGCCATTTATTTGCCCATTGATTATCTGTGCTTGTGTGTGTAAAGTTTTTTTTATTCCGTCATATACTCTGGATTTTAATCCTGTGTCAGAAGAGTGGTTGGCAGTGGTTTTCTCCCACTCTGCAGGCTGTCTTTGCTCTGTTGTTTCTTTTGCTAAAAGTAGAAAATTTTACTTTTATGCAATCCTATTTGTTGATTCTTGCTATTATTTTCTGATGTATTGGTGTCCTATTCAGGTGCTTGTATCTTGAAGTTTACCCCCATGTTTTCTTCTACCAGATTCAAAGATTCAAAGCTTCAAGTGTTACATTTTGGTCTTTGATTGATTTTGAACTGATTTTTTACAGGATAAGAGGTAGGGTCCTTTTTAATGTTCTGATATTGATAGCCAGTTTTTCCAGAACTGTTTGTTGAAGAGACCAGATTTTCTCCAAAGTAGATGTTACTTTGGCAAGAATCGGATGGCTGGAGCAGTGTGTTTATTCCTGTGTCCTCTCTTCTACCCAAATAATTTATGTGTTTGTTTTTATTCCAGTCATACGCTGTGTTTGTCACTATGACTTTGTAGCACATTTTGCAATTGTGTATACAAAAGCTGAAGCTTTGCTCATTTGAATCCTGATTAGTTAGCTAATAAGGGTCTTTTATCTTTTGAATGAATTTAGGATTATTTTTTCTAGTTCTTTGAAGAATGTCATTGGTATTTTGATGATGACTGCTTTGGATCTGTATATCATTTCTGGTGGAAATCAGAGTTACCTTGCCTTAAAGGTCTCTGTATACTTGTGTTTGTTGCAGAACATTTCATGCTAGTCAAGCTACAGAATTGGCCTAAGTGCTCACCAGCTAATGACTGAATAAAGAAAATATAGAATATATATACACAATGGAGTATTATTCAGACATAAAGAAAAATAAAATCATATCATTTGCAGGAAAATGGATGGAACTGGAGATTATTATGTTAAATGAAATAAGCCAGACACAGAACAATTATATTCCATGTTTTTTATGTGGCATTTAAAGGAAACATTTTTCGAAAAGTGACATGAATGTTGAATGATGATTGTTAGTGAAGAAAAAGGGAAAAAGGAAGAGATAAGCTAAGGGGGAGTAATATGTGGTGAAAACGTTCAAAATGTGCTTTACTCATGTACAGATTTGAAAAAACTATAACCCATTTTTTTGTATAATTGATACACATTAATAAAAAAGAAACAATCAGATCAATGAAAAAGTGTGAGTGATAGAAAATGCCTGTCACTTCACTTTCGTCTTCTCAAATGTTTCACAATGATGTCTTCTTTAGCTGGTCTAACAGAAAACATAAAGGAAAAAATTGAAAATAGATGTCAGTGAATATTAATTAACATATTACAGAGCTACATCAGTATTTAATCTGTGAACTTTCTATTTTTAACAGCTGTGTTCCAAGTTCCAAGTATATATTGGTTCCTATCACTGGCAGAAAATTAGAGTGCTCTTTTATTGATTTCTGAGTGTCAGTGAGGTAGAAGCTGCCCATATCCAGGCAGCTGAGGACCACACATTCTTAAATAAGTGTTGTCTCTCCGGAATTAGCGACAATTAGCACTAGTTTTAGCACAACTGCTTGACCAAGAAAAAAAAGTTCCTACTAATTACATATTAATGAATAACCGGATTGAAGGCAGGGAAAGGAAGGGGAAGCTCAATTCTGATCAGGTATGAAGGCGGCACACAGGGTAGAAACTGTCTGCCCCAAAACCAGAAATAATGCTGGAAAACCAGATCTTCTAAAATCACAATGAAACACCAGTAACTTACAATCTGAATTGTATTTGTGATGTGAAAAACATATTTTTCTTTGTGAATTTTTTCAAATTTTCTTCTAAAATTTTTCATTGGCAAGAGTACTGATGAAGTATACTGTAGATTCAGTATTTCTTGGAATATACACTAGAAAATTCTGATTTTTACTTTCTAACACCATTCATGTGCACAGATTTACAAACTACTCAAATTTGTCCATCTATTATAATTCTTACAGTCAAGAAAAAGTACTCCAGCTACCATTCTTCTCGAGAGATATTGTGAATAGAAAGAAAAATATTTTTTTCTGAGTAACTTAAATTGAATTATTAAAACCATGAATGTCTGTGCCTATACTTTTGAAAGCTCACTTTGGAAATGCAAATTCTTATAGCTTATGCACGCGGACTTTTAAGTAAAAATGAAAAGTGGAAACTACTAAATTTTTAATGTGAGATTAGTGTACTAGGATTAATGGATATAGCTGGACACATTTAGTAATTTCAGAAGGAAGGAGCATGATATTTTATTTTGTCCAAGATTTTAGTCTTTGTGAAACATAAAACTGACCTTTATCATATAAAAGTTATTTTAAAAATCAATAGTGATAAGTGACGGGTAAAAAGTGGAAATCTATAAATTTGTGATCAATAAAGTTGATAGTGGAAATAGACTCTATGGTCTAGAGCACATCATGTGTCTCATTTAAAGTTCATGCAATAAAAAGTGGGAATTAGCTTTGCAAAAGCAATGAAGACAGAAATGAAAAGCTAGTCATTTTTTATCTTAGATACCATACAGCATTCTATTTATTAGCCTTTGACGTTTCCTGCTTTTCCATCGATTATTCAGTATAATTATGACGATGTATTACAAGGTCACTTAGGACATAAATGAATATTGTGAGCTTGAATTTTGGTTTTGGAGCATCACTCAAAAATGGAAATGAGTGTAGTTCCTTAGGAAAATAATTCTCGAGCTAATTAACATACTCCCATTCTTTCCTTTATTATGTAAATTGCCATTGAAGAGCTATGCAAAATTACCGAACATCCCTTAATGAAGAAAAGTTCACACAATGTAACTTAAAATGTGGACGATTTACCATTATAAATATTTCCAATATCCTGAATTGTGCCTTAAGAACTTCTTGACAAAGGAAAAACATAAACCGGTTACAATCGCTAAAGAAACTTATTAATATACAAATATTCCACGAGGAATAATAGGAGCAAGGTTACTCACGCATCTGCACACACAACACATCTCTTTCTGTCAAAATTTTGCTCCTTATTCTTTATTCACTGAGAACCTGGACACCCAATTTAAAATTTTAATTCATCTATTGCCATTTTTGTGCTTATACAAAACTTTATATGGGCTATCTGTGTAATACTGAAGCCTTAATTGTATATCGGCAACTGAAACTTTTTACCATCTTTAAAACTGGTTATCAAATGACATATTTCAGCCTCTAAAATCTCACTGTAATTTTTTCAGAGCCTAAACTACTCATTCAAAAGCTCGTATTAATGCCAGCACCCTTCGTTCATCATCTGGGTCATTTTGTTCCTCTGCTTCCTCATCCATCCTCCTTCCTATGACTTGAATGTTGGATGTAATTTGAAAATTCCTGTATTGGAGCCTTTGTCCTCAGCGAGGAACTACTGACGGTGTGCTTTTACCAGCGTCTACCTGAGAGAGCCTTAGGCCAGTGTAGCTGCTGCTTTCCTCAGGATAATTGTACCAAGTTGTTATAAAAGCCTGGCTCTGACCTCCACATTCAGGTTGCGAGGGCTACCTCTTAATGTATTGCTACCATGATGTGTATTTCGGCCCTCCTTAGAGACCTGCCTGATCTTGAAATTTTGACTTCCGGAACTGGGAACTAAATAAATTTCTTTTCTTTATTAGGAGTTTGCCCCTAATATTTCATTGCAGTAATGTAAAACAGAATAATACACTCACCTTCTATTCCTAAATTTTTTTGTCCTCTGTAAAATACTGGATTTGGCTGGAGGGAAAAATTACACCTTGCAATCGACATATTGTTACTATTTCAAATAAGTTGTTGTCAAATATTCACAAACCTTTTGGCTCAATGTCTGTTACCTCAGTCTGTATAGTTGATCTTTTTTGTTTTTCTTGAAACATTTTCTCTTTTGTTCATGAGAGATGCTTTCCTGGGTTGTCTTTCTACAACACTGGCATTTACTCCTAAATCACTTTTGCTAGCTCTTCTTCTCTAAATATAGATAAGCTCTCTGTCTTTTTCTGAGTTTTCCTATGTTTTGTTGTCTCCCTTCTTCTTATTTAATTCAATAGCTTCAAACACAATGTTATTCCTAGTGTTCTGGTAGAGGGAAACATTATTCCCAATTAATTACTGATCCTCCTGTAAGAGGATCAGTAATTTATGGCCCTGTCAAAGAGGTTGATCTTGATTTGCTTTAGCCAGAGAATACAGGTCAGAAATGTCATATCCCATGTCTGAATGGTCAAAGTAGAAATTCAAAAGGGTATCATGTGTTTCTATTTTCTTTTTCTTTCTTTTTTCCTCATTTGGTTTCAAATGCCTTCTCATAAGCAGAAGTGTTTCTTCAAACTGAATTTAAAACTAAAGGAGACAGGTGTCATACTTATAGTGGATCTCCAGTTGACATGTAATTGGATAAGAAATAAAATTTTACATTTGCATGCCATAGAGATCTGGAGTTACAAGCACTTTTCCTAACAATTTCAACAGGAATTGGTAATGTTTAGAATGAAACTACCTGATTTTTCCATAAAACTGTCCAGTGTCATTTGATATTTGCTGCTAGCCAATCACTTTGATTATTTTCTTTCTTTTTCAGTATGTTTAGTCATCTTGTGTCTTGTTCATTTTCTCCATGGGTCTTTATACTTTCTATTACCCCTGCTTGAAATGATGGTGTGTGTGTGTGTGTGTGTGTGTGTGTGTGTGTGTGTATTTGGATTCTTTAGTTCATGGATTAATTGATATTTGAGAAAAATTATTAATCTCTTCCAAGAAAGCCCCGCTAACTTCCCCCTCTGTATGGAATCTTTGGTATGCGCTTCCACACTGACTCTAGGTTTGGCTAAATGATTTGCTTTGGCCATTGAGCAATAGCAAAAGGGACCCAAGCAGAGATTTTTGATTACTCATTGCAATTCATTGTTTTTGTGGTCGTTATTTACTTATACAACCTCCTGTGTAAATAAGATCAGACTAAATGTATTGTGTAATGAGAGGCATGTGGCCCTGGTATCTTGACCAAAAATATACCCATCTCCAAAGGCACATGAGATGATCACAGGTCACCCATCTTCTAGACAATTTTAAAACTGATTGAAGACACGTTGGGAATCCCACACCCAAAAAATCCAGATAGACATTCCAGAGAGAGATAAAGAGATGGCTCTCATTTTAGTCCACTGCCTTTTGGGGCAGGGCATTATCCCACAAAAGCTGCAGGTTCCATGAAAGGGTCACTTTCTTACTATGCCTCATAGAGCAGCTTCTCCATCGCTCCTTCTCATGGCAACACATTTTAAATGATCTGCGTAGCACTTGTGAACATCTGATTTGTTGTTTCTTTGAGCCTGTATCCACTCTACTTTATGGTAAGCTCTAAAAACGCATGTACTTATTTGAATTCTTCTTATGTTTCCCAAAGGTCAAACCATTTTCTTGACAGCTAGTAGGAATGCAATAAATAGTTCTTAAAATTAAACAAGAGGAAATGAAGCATGTATTTGTAATCATAAACGCACTGTCAGTGCTAGGCCTCAGTATGCTCACTCTTTCTTTATGGATTCTCTCAGGAATACTTTTGAGTCTTTGCCAAACACAGTTTCAGTTGTTCAATAAATACTATTTTCTTCATTCTTTTCTAAAGAAATTTATTTTTGCTTTGAATCCCAAGTCCATAAAGTAGTAAAAACTACATTTCTGTCAATTTATGGCAACTCCAGCTTCTGTGCTATGAACAAAACTAAAGAAATGTAAGCAGTACACATTACTAAGGTGATATTTTATACCACTTTTTCATTTTTCAAATTGTTTTAGCATCTTTTGCGAAGTCCCTATTCTGATCTGATGGTGGTTATAGGACAATGCCAATCTTAACAAATACTTTTAAAATGCAGTTAAAATCCCTTCAGCCACTGTAGGTATGAGTGAGGTGGTCTTGGGCCTAACGCCCACTACGTGGTATCATTTTACTCCTTTTGGAGGTGAAACAGGAATTCTCTGGAATATTGAAAATCCTGCTCTTTATGCAGACACAAAAACAAGTTCTCATCTACCCATCTGAGCCACGCTGTGCAAGCAAGCCATCTAGGACTATGCCATTATCTTGGTCACAAGTTTGTAACACGCTTGAATTTTCTAAAAATTCTGATGTTCAGTTATTCTCTTTCAGTCTCAGCCCTATGAATGAAAGCCTGTTTAGGATCAAGTTTCATTATCTAACACTTTGATTTCTTTCTTTTTTTTTTTTAAATACTTTCTTTTCTTTGTTTTTTTGTTGTTGTTGTTGTTGTTGCTGTTGTTGTTTTTTTGGTACCGGGACTCCAACTCAGGGCCTCATGCTTGCGAGGCAAACACTCTAAGCACTGAGCTAAATCCCCAGCACACTTTGATTTCTTTTAGAGCATTCCCTCTCTCCACTACTCCAGAGACAAGAAAATCTCTCTCTCCTTATCTCTTAAAGCTTGGCAAACACACATAATTGAATTCTAATCACAAAGAATGCTTACTTTGAACTTCTAATGCTATATCAAAGGTGGAGTACAAAGAGAAGTTAAGGAACTTTCTTCAGTAGACTACCAATTCTTAAATCAGTTCAGCCTCTCTGACTACTAGGGCATGTTTATCTTAGCATATTATTCATTTTAACTAAATATCCTTCCACACATGGCTTTCTGGGAAGTTATCTTTATCGTTATAGGTCAGTGTGGTGGAAAACACAGATCTTATTAGTGCTTCTCAGAATATAAAAGAAATGACTCTCTTGATGTAGAAACACCTGCCTGATTGCAAAGACAGCAAACTTCTGACTCATACTCGGATATAGTTAGCGACCATCACACGGATTAAGGACAAGGTGTCTGATTCACATGGGATTTAAAAATGAGGGCTTTTTTAAAAAGCAGCAATGTAAAATGTACGAGATTGTGGGCTTACGTAGGTTTATCTGCGGCAACTAACCCACTAAAAATTCCACTAGTCAGAATCAGTCCAGTTCAGACTCAGTCCAGATCTATTTTATGCTTCAAGGTAGACCAATCACTTGTGCTAACAAAAGTGCTACCCAACTATCAAGGATACCAGAAATTACAAATATGTACTCATTCATTCAGAAGTGACCCAGACAGTTGAACATATTTTACTGCACTTGTTTTAAGAAACTGGAAAATTTTAGACACTGTTGATCACATTGAAATAATTCAGCTCAACTAATATGACAATTATGAGACTACTCAGGTATAAGACCTTGCCTTGGGCATACTTCCCAGGACTTCATATTTTAGAGATTTAATCCATATACCTGCTCCAATCAAGAAATGTCTGAAGTAACACTTAAAGTATTTGAAAAACTGTGCACTTTCTTAAATTAATTACGTTAATTCATCTATGACCTATGGAGATTACTAAATTTTCAATATTTTAAAATGTATTTTTACATACTTTCTGGAAAATATGGTTTGTTTTTCTGTTTTTTTTTTTTTTTTTTTTTTTTTTTTTTTGCTGCTGGGTATCGAACTCAGGGCCTTCTGCTTGCTAGGTGACCACTCTAACCACTGAGCTAAATTCTCAGCCCACAATATGAGTTTTTAAGCAACCAACATGCTAAAGAATCTTTTTTTATTTCATTTAATTTAATTATGAATACGCTACGGTTGTCTAGTTAAAAAAAGTTTTAGTCAAGATGTAGTTCAAAACTATTGCTAATTGCAATATACTGCTAATACAAATATTTAGTTTTATATGAATTAAAATGGAGACATGTATCCAAAACTCTGAACTAATGACATTAAACCTCGTTTTGTTTCTGAAATTCTCTTCTACTTATTTGAAACTCAAACAAAAGTCTTTGAAAAAATTAGACATTAGGGTAATTGTAAAAATGCTTGTTTAACCTGTAATAGAAATGACTGGCTTTTATTAGCCTTTCTGGTCTAAAGCTGAACAACGCAAATAAATATAACATGAGTACCATCTAGATTTCCTGGTTACAGACATTAGAACTGCTACAATACCAAACTTTTCTTAGTCTCAACTTCTTAATACAGAAGACTTACTGATGAAGTGAGTTATTAGTGCAACAAATGATGGTTAGTAAATTATTGCTATTATTACATCCTAGATTTTTTTCTTTGTCATATTCTTTATGTACTGCAAAGTAGCAACATATATTTTCCAATGTGGACTCTTCTAGGTTTAATATTGTATTTGTGCGACACATAATAGCTAAGCTTACATTTCATTGACTATGATCCCCTCTTTGAATGATAAGAAATTAAAATTGGTGAAGTCATAGATCTCTCTCAAGGACTGAAGAGGGCCACACATAAACCCATAACATTGGACTCTTTAAAGAATAAAATGGCTATTTTTAAAATTTAAACTTCATTGAAAATTATTTTAAACTATCTCACAAAATGCGACTACCCTTTGCTTCAGATTCCATATAAAAGTGACTGTCTTATCAAATTAACACCTTTCATGAGCACATTGTAACCCTGATCATCGCTGCCATGGCCACAGTACCAACACACAGAGGATTTCACTATGTTATGAGAAGATGTACTTACTCAGTTGAAAATGTTCAAAAGGTGGAGTTCACTTTGCTTCCATTATCAAGAAATAGAGTATAGAATAAAAACATGAAAAGGACCTATGACCCTTAACCATTTTATTAAGTACATTACAGGATTGTTACATTTCAGATGACAAGAAAGAAAATATGACATTGTACTGTGAATATGTATGAAATGTATTGGTGCATGGATTTTAACATGAATACATTTTAAGTTTTAACAATGTAGACTTCTAATTCTGTAACGTGTGACTTCATATGAAAAGAGCTCTATTTTTCACTTTCCTCAGGCTAGTCTACTAACTTCTTATTTACCAGACAAATTGGTCTTCCAAATTTTAATATTTGTCTGTGTAATAGAATCTATGGATTAATGTAATTTCCTAATCCATCTATTATATGAGATAAAGATAGTACAGTTAAAATGTCAAATAAAATCAAGACTGTCTCTATGAAAAATAGTCTCAAGAATCATGTTGAAGTATAAAGTACTTCAAATTTGTGACTGTGTGCACATTTATTACTATTTCAGGTAAATTTTCTCACCTTAAGAGAGAGGAATGGGAATCAAATTATGTCCTTGCTGTTTCAATAACCAAGTGTTTTCTGGATCCAGAAAATAAATAACTTTTAAGTGAGAAAAAAGTTTCACAGGGTTTAGCATTCAATGGACTGTAGTAATTATTAAATTGATTGATATTGAAAGGTAAAATTTTAATTGAAAAGTGTTTTATAGGGAAAAAGTAAAAACTGAAATTTGGTAAACTGATATTTCACCTT
>PVJO010021382.1:0-30270 GCA_004026905.1 Hystrix cristata | reverse complement strand
TGCATTGTATACTCTGGGGGAAGCCAGCTCCCACCAGCAATGAAAGGCAGGTATGGTGAGGAACCGAGGCCTGACCCACGAGTTGTGAACAAATGAGTCTTCTTGCCACAGCAAGTGCTGAGCTAGGCACAGATCCTCAAGCCCAGTGGAGCATTATCGCGACAGCACCAGGGCTGACACCCTGAGCACAAGGGTACTGGAGGCCTTCGGCCACAGCCAGCAAGGAACAACTCTCGAACTCTGACAAGAGAAACATGAGATGACAAAGATGAGCAGTTTACATCCTCTAAATCTGGGGGATAATTTGGTATCTGGCAACACATAATTTCATTATATTCGAGACGTCTTCAAGTTTACTTCATTTACTTCCTAACCCTAGCATGATTGTTTTCTCTTTGCAATTTTTTTTATTAGTATGAGTTTGGAGTACATAATGCTTGCATTCCTTATATGGAATTGGTACATAGACATAAACATATCTCAATTCGTTTTTTGTGTGTTTTGATATACAAGCAAACATGGTATCTGCAGACAGAGGTACTTTTACATATTCTTCCCAACAGCACCTTTTGCTTGCTAAGACTTGGAGCACAACGTTCACTAGAGGGGTGTGAGTGGACATTCTGGCCTTGCTAGTCCTATCAGGAGGACACTTCAGTTTTTTACCATTAATTACGGTATTAGCTATCAAATATGACTTCCTGTCTACTACTGGTATACTCAATTAATTTTTAATCATAAATTGATGTACAATATTTTTAAATGTACTTTTCTCGTCTATTAATGTGATCATTTCGAGTTATACATACAATTGCATTAATTTGATTTATAAAAAGGGATTGAATCCATACAACAAAATCAAATAGGTGATCAATTTTTACACATTATTAGACTTTATATACTAGTTTTGAAAAGGCTCTTGCACTCACATTAGTAAGAAAAAGCCTTCTGTAATTTTATTTTTCCTGTAAGAATTTTGCAAGATTTTTGTTCACAGGTTTACGCTAGTCATGTAGAACAAGTTGAGAAGCACACACTGTTTCTTCTACTTCTGAAATTCATTGCATAATATTTGTCTTATGTGTTCCTTAAATATATGATGAAGTCCACCCATGAAAGTTCTTTTTTTTAGAATTTGTCTCAAAACAAAAAAAATTTTAAAAAACCTTGGGATTTATTCAGTGTGAAGGTTTCCATTCAATTCCTAGTACCACAAAATAATGAGTACGATAATACTAATAACAACAACAACTATTTAATAGAAATCAGGGTTTTCAGATTTTCAATTTTTTTCATTTTATTCTGGAAGGTTGTATATTTCAAATAATTTGCCTTTTTCACCATATTGTCATTTTTGGTGTATGACTGTTTGTATGTTTTCTCCTTTATGATTTCCATATATGTAGAATTTAGAGTAATTATTCCTCCCTTGATTCATTGCTGATTTTGGTGAACTGCGTTTCTTATTTTTTCTCTATGTTCTTCTTCAGTTTCTCTCATTTTTCTGTTGATTGTTTGTTCTTGTTAACCTTTTCAGTATTCTATAAATTTTCTGTTCTTTGCTTTTTAATTTCATCGAGTTGTTGTTTCTTTCTCCTTAATTTGAAATTAATTCGCATTCCTTCTTCTAGCTTAAGTAACAAATTTAGGTTACAAATTATAACATTTTCTTCCTTTCAAACAAACTTCTAAAGGTGTAAATTCTCGCCAAAGTCGTTCTTTTAACTATATCCCCTGGGTTGTGGTACTATTATAATCAACTTCTTTGAAAAATTTTAGAATTTCCTCTGATTTCTAAAAGGATTAATGAGTTAGATATTTTACTATTATTTATTGTTAATTTAATTTTTATTTTTGAAAAATATATTCACAAATTTCTACCTTCGAAATACACTGAGACATACTCATGACTCAGCATATATTATGTCTTGGTGATAATCCACATTTATTGGAGAAGAAAGTATGACTCTGTCACTAACTGAATTTATAACTCTATAAATTTCAGTCAAGTTAGAGAAGATGATAATGTTCAGATCTTCTTGAATTTTTCTTATATTGGGTTTACTTTAACAATTACTGAAAGAATGCTATTAAAATATTCTGACCATGGTTGTTAATTTGACTTTATTTAGTCCTGTCAGTTTTTGCTATCCACATCTCTAATTCTATAAATATATAAATATAGTATCCACATTTGTGGTTGTTATCTCTCCAAATATTTTTTTCTTATTACAAAATGTACCTATTTGATTCTGGTAACATAGCTCATATTTATATGTATTATAATATTAACATCCTCTTCCTTTCTTACACAATTTTTCATAGCAATTGTTTATCTAATTTTTACTTAACATATTTTGTAAGCAAAAGAAAATAAACATGAACCAGGAACCAAAAATCTGTGATACTTTCACAAGACAAAATCTACTAAATTGCTGTGTATATTTACATGAGCAACTGCTTGCTTGTGATGCATTTCTTTGAGATTTCCCACTGTAGTTTTCTTCTAAAATTTCCATTCCTGAAGTTCTTAATATATACATTTTTCTTTTGCTCTTGTGACGTGCTAATAAAATGTCAGTTGCTTATAAAATCTTTACTATGCATATTGGAATCATTTCATTGAAATAAGCAAAAAACAAAACAGAAACCTCTTTCAAAAATTTCCATGAAACAATGATGAATGATGAAGTTCAAAACACTGTAAATTTTGTCATATGATTACAATTTATATTTAATTTGAAAAACAAAATTTCATATCGAAAATTATCCTTGAAATATTTCCATTATACTTTTTAGAGGAAAGGAAATTAAAGTGTGAACTATTAGATAATTGAGAAAAGAAAAAGAAATATGGGTATGACTTCTTTAGTAGCAAGTTTTTCAAATGCTACAGCCCAAATATTGTATCAACTACATGCATGTGTAAATTATATTGACCCCCAAATAAATATTTCCCTGATTTTTGCTTACCTAGCTATTTTGTTTAAATAGGTTCATCATATTTTAACAACATTTTTTCCTATTTGTTTGTTCATTTTTGAGACTGGGTGTTGCCATGTAGCCCAGGCTGATGTCCAATTCAGTATGAAGTTTAGGCTGGCTTTTAAGGAACTCTTAATCCTCCTGCCTCTGCTGTCTGGATATTGTGGTAAAAGTTTGCACCATGTGAAGCCTGTTTAACCTTTCTACCTTTTTAAAAAGGCTTAATTATTCAGGAAATTTGGTTAATACTTATTTGTATTAATACTTATTTGTTAAATTTATATTTAAACAGTATGGAGCTGCGGGAGTGAGAGGGGACAAAACAATCCAGGACATTTTTACAGGCTGTCATCCTAGAAAATACCTTGCTTATTTGCAAATGAGATTTCTTCCCTGCAGCCATTTTGGTCAGTTACCACGCAGTGCAAGGAAATTTTATAAAAGATGACAAAAAGAGAATAGAACAGACTATACGGGGACATTAAAATACATCTTATCTCTGTAGACATTAAACGTATGGATAATGAAATTACATGCAACAAATTATTAAAGGAAGAATTGTAAATACTTCACCCTACTATTGTTCTTATATTTCTAATGCTAAAGATAAAATTTAACAATACTAGAATTTCTAAGGTCCCAAAGACAGTCTTATTTTTTAACAAAAGATTTGATTTTTGAAATTGTTGGGAATACACATGTGTATTTTAGTAACAGCTGATCTCTTAAAGAGAGAAATAAAATCAGGAGTGCAATATTCTATTCAGATTATTCACACTTGGCTCATGTTGAAATTAAAATCAACATTAATGACATTAAAGTATCACAGTGCACCATTATGAAAATGGTAAGTTTAGCCAAGGAAGTAAATAAAGATCTTATATGACAGTTTTTATTTAAAGAACTATTAGACTTAATAACTTCATGTTTGTAATGATTTCTGTTCACTTTTTTCCTCTGGAACTGTAATAAGGGTTTACAAAACACAAAATATTCTATGTTTGGAAGGCATGTCTACATATGGACAAGCCAATCTCTAAGCCCTGACAGTTTTCTTCCTAACTAGAAGATTTGTGAGACAATTCTAAAAATATAGTTAATACTGGAGCCATCTACTTCATAGAAAAATTCAAAAAAGCTTCAGGAGATCAGCTCTACTCCTTGCCGCCTTTATTACATCAAATACATAAGGGCCTTGATTAAACTAAATCTAGTAATAGTTTCTCTGTCTCTATTTCATTTTCTGAGAAAGAGCATATTCTATACTTTCAAAGGGAGAAAACGTGCTACATATATATATTTCGTCTTCATTTGAATGGTCATTCAAATTTTCATTTTTATTCCATTAATGTTTACTTAGTGGCAGGCCAAAAATTGAATGGAATACTTTTTTTATTTATTAAGCAGAAAACATCACTTGACAGAATAAAATACAATGGGAGATCACAAGCTCATTCTTTTCATGCCTCTTCTTAGAGACTTCTTGCAAAAGAGAAGAATATCATTACAGTAAGGGGGATAAATGTTGCAGATTGCTAGGAAATGCAGGCTGCCACAAAACCTGCAGAAAAACAGCTAGGGACAAGTAAGGAAATTAGGAAACATTCAAAATTTACAGAAGAGTGACCTGATCTCGTACTCATTTTTGTCTGCAATGGTGGAACGAGTTTGTTGGACAGGAAAACAATTAAGTAGAAAAAGCAATTATGAAGTTATTGCATGAAACTGGGATATCACTCACACAGAAGCAATTGGAGAAAGAAAGATGGGTAGATTTGAAAAATATTTAGGAGTGAGCACCATCTCAGTGAGGAAGGTTTCAACTGTGTTTACTGTAGTCTAAAATGCCATGTATCAATCTAGTGCTTCTATTCCCTGACACACGGAAAAATCCCTTGGAAAGCCTTCAACATTCACACACTGGGGCTTACGGAAGCAGAACCTTGCAGCAATGCCTCAGCCCTCAACCGCCCTACACCTGCTTTCCACCCTGAGGCAATGTGTACACAATCTCTCTGGTACATTCATTTTCACCGTTATATTCACTTTTTAAATTATATGGAATTGAAAGTCCACAACACAGACTAGGATAACAAACGCGATTCACAGACCTGGGTGACTTCAGTGTTACTTATGTTGCTGCGATGACAGCACAGACTGGAGGAATTACTAATTGCCGGAATAGATTACTTGGTAAACATTTTTTATTAACTCCAAAGTAGGTAAAATAAAGAATAAGGCAATGCAGTTAAGGACAAAATAACTGAAAGGAAGAGAATCTTGAATGAACTAATTGGATTCAGTATTTAGTTATCATCTAAGGCAGTTTGCCATTAAATAATGCAAAAACGGTTTTAAATGTGATAATTTAAAAATGTTAGCTAGAAGTAAAATTTAAAAGTAGCTTTAAAATATTACAAATAGAATTTAACATTAATGTTTATATTAATTAAAAAAGAACAGGCCATATTAACTACATGGACAAGTTTAGGTAAAAATCAAGTCCAGTGGTGCTTCCCCAGCGGGCTGCTCTCACCATTGTTGGCAGTGAGGGCGGAGGATTAACTTGACTGGCTTCGGAACCTGCCCACCCATTAGCTGTATTATGCTACGTGGAACTACGAGCTTACTATTCTCTCTACTCACAGGTTAAGTGTGGTTTAAGGAGATGTGTTCGGGTGTGAAGCTGACCAAGTCTGGGCTGCGGAGTTAAAGGTGGAGTATCAACTTGATTGGCTTTGCTGTACAAACATGTAATTATTGGTCACAACGTGGCACCTTTAAAAATCAATTCTCTTTAGTTCCTTTAATGAAGAAAAACAGATGCATAAACACAAACTCAATAAATTCTGAGTTCTTCCTGTATAGTGATTATCACTGAGTACTTCAAAATTATAAAATTAAGACTCTTAAGAAAGCCTCTTGATATTACCTGTCATTTCTTCCCACTTCCTTTTTACTTGTATCGATTTTTTTCTTAATATCCAGACCAAAAAGATATAAAGCTGAACAACTGAATGTTAGACTGTGAGAATAATTTTTTAATATAATAGATGTTATTAGGTTTGCCTTGGTCAAAGATGTTCAGACTGCATGCTAAACTGAAGGCAGGAGAGATTCTAACTACTCATAAGTGATAAAATATTATCTTGTTGGACTAGAAATCACACATCTACACACACAGTATTCTGCTGGTAAATATTTAACAGCAGGAATGGCAAAAATTTTAAAAAGTTCAAATTTTCAGAGTTTGCCTTTTTCTGTAGCATAAACACTCACATATGACTGATTGTGAGGCATCAAAATGACGGAGATGAATCTATGCTTGGGGCTCGTGTAAGGGAGCTGTTATATAATGCTCCCATCACAGAAATACAGGGAGTCCACGTTCACAAGTGTAGATGATAGTAAATAAAGAGGAAATGAATTTTAGGTATGGTTTCTGTTAAAAATATTTGTTCAATCATGAGGATATGTAACATAATTTTATGCCATTTCTTAACTGCAGGCTCACAGAATTACTGATGCTTTCATAGTAACCAGGTGTAACTTTTTCATTGCTGTACAGTACTTCAGATTCCAAGCACAAAGACCACCCAGGTGATATAAACAGATGTGAATATTAACAAAAGATCTCTTTCAATTATTGTTTATAGAAGATAATGAGAGCATGTAACTGGATGCCTCCAATAGTCTAGGAAAACATTTAACTTAAACTGACTCTTCCTGATTTACTTCTCATCTCTAATATCAGCGACTAATACTTTGTTATCAAAGTGTTAAAAAATTAGCAATTATTAATATAACATAGCCATGACATCACTTATTCTAAGTAATATATATATATTTTTGTTGTCACCCTGTAAATATCGCCTATTAAAAGCTAGAAATCTATTAAAAGTTAATGGGATATAATAAAAGTTGTTTCAATTTGAAGTAAAAAATTACAGGCTGTTTTTCTGATTTCACAATTACTAGAGAAAAATCTTCTAAAATTCCTAGCCCTCACTTTGTATATCTATGCAATAATAGCAGAAATTACCAGAGAATATAATTGTAATTAAAAAACCATATACGTGTATCTTAAAGAAATGCTGATTCCTGGGGAAAAATAATACGTGAAAGAATTTCTTCACACATTTTCCTGACTTGGTCATTTTGATAAAGTGTAGGATATAGGAGGAAAATCCATTTACTGGACAAAATCAATCATGTCTTTAGATTGAATTTTCCTGGATTGATTATTACTGGGACAAAAACTACTAATAAACTACAGTATCATACAAATAAAGTTGCCATATGAGCCGAGTGAGCTACATCTACCGCTCAACAGCTTCATAACAAAATGTACACTTACCATAAAAGCGCATACTAATTTCTCCTTACCTTACAAATAAGAAGAAGCTTGGTTTCAATTTATTCTTTCATGGAACTTTAGGATTTTAGAGCTGAAATTCTATTTATAAACCCAAACTCCAAAGCCTTCATTTGACTAATGAGGAAAGTTAAGCCCAGGAGAATATATGACTCTGGCCCAATACCACGCAGTTAATTACTGACACAGCAGGGTCTGATCAGGTCTAAAGACTTCATCATTTACCACAGCACTGAAAGACATTAATCCCAGAGTAAACTGTTACCTCTTGAAGAACTCTCTTCATCTTTAACAATAACGTCTTCACTGCGGTGCAGTCCTGTAACATCAGTCTGAAGGGCAGGGAATCGATGCCTGCGTTCTCTTCCACACCCTGCAGGGGCCAATCTGCAGATGGACTGCTGGGCACTCGGCTGACATGGGGACATCTGGTTTCCTGGTCAACGTCTTTTGTTAATTTCAAGGAAAGATTCCTGATAAGAAAAAATTAAAAGAAATTAAAATGCAGCATGCTTAAACTATTATTTCCTACGCTGTTGATCAATATCATTAGTAGGCTAGGGAAAAAATTTGAGGTGAACCTCATCATTTCCTCACATTCTCCTCTGGAAATATTTAGACCTTCTGAGAAATTCTGAAATGAGTTAATTGTATATTTAATGGTAAGATTCAATTGCAATTACTGTCTTATCTTAGAATATGATCTTTCCCTAATTAGCATTTCATTTATCCATGGTACTTAAACTATATTAAAATGTTAAGACTCAACAAAAATCGGTGGAAGACAAATTTTGTAACTAGTGTTTCTCATAACATGCTTAAAATTAACTGGACTCAAAAGATTAAGAAGCAGAAATTAAGAGAAAATTGATTTGGGGATTATTATTTTAAATAAGTGATTGATAATTCTTAGTGATTAAGAAAGGCATTTTACAATGAATTTTATATTAAAAAATCTTTTTAAAGGGAGATATAAATGGGAGATGTGTAACTCCATGATATAATCAGCATATAGAGGCAATCAAAATATGCCATTCTCCCTCCCAAAATGCCATGTTAGTATAAGGATCATTCTGAGCTGAAAGAAACTCCAAAGAAACAGATGCAAGAAAACACCTCTGTTCTCTTCCTGTTCACCTAAAAGCAGACAGACATCTACAAAGGTGTCCCTCTCCTCTTTGTACTGGAACTTAATTACTGGAGACAAATCTAGCCACTCCTCAGGCCAGAGAAGGCACCAGAAATATTTATGTTACAAAATTTACTGACTAATGTTTGTCATCAGCTTCTCCATATAACCTTTCTTCAGTTTACTGCCCCAGAAACTCAAAGTCCTTTTCTTGTGAATTCTGTAAAAAAAAAAAATGCTTGTTCTTTTTGTAAAGATGCTATAGAAGCTCCAGTGCTAAACACTCATTTGAGTTACTCATCTGTGTGCTCCTGCTTATATGCACAATGCACGAGTTAATAATCACGTGTATTTTTCTCCTGTTAATCTATCTTTTGTCAATGCAATTTACAGGACCACACCTGGAGAACCTGGGAGTGGAGAAGAAAAAGAATGAAACACGAAGTGCTCACTTTCATGAAAAACCGTATCTTCTACACTGACAAAAAATACATTAATAAGAGTGGATGACAGTGTCCAAACCAGTCTAACATTTAAGTCCTTACAAGACTGCCTGAGATACCTACATGTTATATAAATATCCACTGTTATTATTTGTATAAATTATATGGTTAGAGGAGAGGAGGGTATTCAGCTGTTCAAGTACACAGGTTAGTTCAACCCGAGTTCCCTTTTTGCCAGCTTTCTGCAACAAAATTTACTCATCCAGATTTGAGTAGTGTCATGTGTAAAATGAACACGTTTATTGCAGCTACCTACTAGACTTCTTCAAAGTGTGAACACATGCCAATGGCCCTTGTTCAAAGTTAACAGACATGCCAATGGCCCTCAAAAAAACAAAAACTGAGCAAGATTATTTATACATGTTTAAAAACAGATATAAAATGCAGGTAGTAGTAACTTTCTACTCCAAAAGAGTGTTTTCTATATAAATGTATTCCAATTAAATTATTGAAATTAATAATCAGATTTGAATAATACTGAGTATAGGTTATATTATTTGTCTCTGTTTGGATATTTGTTTTTTCTCAATTTAGGTTTCCAAGAGGCTTTTTATTATGTAATTCTGAAAATAAAAATCTAAGACTTTCTGTCATTTTGAAATAGTCAAGATGTGCTATAAACATAAATGCATTTAGAAAATAAAGTCAGCCATTTGTTTTACACCAAAAGTTTACATCTATTTTTAATGCCAAAAAAAGAAAATGGTAGAATTTCTTCTCATAATTAAACGTATCCACACTGTGTCCAGAACAATCGTGGCTGAATTTCCAAAAATTAGAAGGATTCTCTCGCTGATTTTAAAAAAACTCACCACGATTTTAAATGTCTTAGAGTCGCCAGGCATGATGGCACATGCCTCTAATCTCAGCACTCAGGAGGCTGAGACGGGAAGATCTGAGTTCGAGGCCACCCCGAACTGCAAAGGAGACCTTGTTTCAAAAAATCAATCAATAAATAAGATAAAATAAATGTCTTAGAGTTGATACTAAAAAATAATGATAGTCTTTCACAGATGAAAAATTCACCTTGAAATATTCTATTTCTACCTGAAAAAAAAAATAGATCTACTACAAGCTATATGGTAGGAATCAAAACCAATCCTAATTTTATCAAGGCAGTTGGTGAAATGACCATGAAATAGGTCTACAATTCAGGGTCATCTCTTAGTGCCATCCTGTTTTATGTCTATGCCACTGTCTTTTTCGGTTAGTTTAGCCTCATGTTCAGTATTTTAAATGATGTTATTTGTAACAATAGAGTGTTATTGTACCCAAAACATCCAAGTTTCTCAAAAAAAACCCCTCTGGTTGGCCACAAAAGCAAGAAAAATCTCTAATATGAAGTCATGATTTCCTCTAGAACAGACAACAAATACTAAGTTTGCTGAGAGTAGAACAAGGTTCAGGTGTTGCTCTGTTCATGCCTTATGAGACCTCACTAGCTCATACAATACCTGAACTTCAGGATATACAACTCACTGTCATTCAACTCTGAATTATTATGGTTTCATTGAACTAAACAAGTGCACTTCATATCAAAAAAGATAGTCCCTTAATATGGAAAAGAAGGCATGATACTGGAGCTGGACAGACTGGTTCATTAATCACTACACCTACTTCACACGAAAAACAAAGGCAAGGTGATCGCTACTGAGCACATTTCTATACAGTGTACTTCCTCCCTATCGACTCTGTGAATCTCTGATAGAATTGCTCAATAATATTTTCACATGCCTTGAAGCAGATGAATGGTCATCAAGTCCTTGTAATTCAAAATTTAGTAACATTTAGATAAAGTTGAATTGAGACTCACAGACTTTTCTCAGTCCACAAGTACCAAAATTATAAAAGTTTTGAGGAAGAAGAATAGCAAAGCCCATAAATATTATGGGCACCTACTCTTGAAAGATTAGAGAATTTGGGAGTATCAACTGATACTTAAAACACTTAACCTAATCTATGGTAAACTGGCTTTGTACTTGGGATCTTTTGCGTGACAGAACTTCTCTACCAAGCTAGTTCAAAAGCTGTAATGTAATTCCATTTTCAGTATGACAGAAAAGTTTAATGGTAAAATATGTATCTTGACATAAACTGGAGCAATCAAAGGTCTTTTTTGTACAGGACAGAAAAAAATTAAAGTATATCTTTATATTTTTTTCTCATTTGGTTATAACTAGCAATATCATTTGGAAAGTGACGATTTTTCTTTCTGCCCACAAGAATTCTTCAGATCATCTGAAAACTTCCCAATATAATAGCCCAATGACTAAAAAAATACAAGATCATGTCAGCTGCACAATGGTGATTCCCTTACCTGTCAAATGAACCCTTCTTTATTTAGCTCACTGATACTTTGCATTATAGGAATGGTTTGTCACAAAAAATCACCTCAGTGACTTATACTTTACAATGTGGCTGTGATTTCTGAACCAAATTTTCGAGAACAGAAAAGTACCAGTAACTTCTATTTGTCCGATATAATAAATGATCATATTAATACGATTGGTTTCCAAAACATAATTATGCAGATTTGCAAAAAATAATAATATGTAAAAGCCTTAATTTGGGAAACTTATGGGTATTATCTTAAATAACTGTAACAGGCACAATGACGCAAATGTGTATTAATGAAATGACATTACAGAACCTAACAAAAATGGAAATATCTGAAATAGTTATTTTATGAATAATACGTAAATCTGACATACTATAATTTGGCATTTAGGGATAGAACCAGCCTCTCCCTCTGTAGCGGTAGGGCTGTTAAAAGAACCCAACATTTCGCATTTACACAAAGTTTACAAATAACAAGTTACCACTACCTGAGATGTGGGAAAAGTAAGGTAGAATCCATGCATCTCAACAAAGGCAGCAAGGTCTGTCATGATACACCAACAGTCTGCCTCATCACCTCTCATCTCCTGACATCTGCCTCCTTGCTCTTAGAATTGTCCTTTATTCAGGCCCTAAAATGTGTCAGGCTCCATCCTGCTACAGAGTATTTCCATGTGTTCTTCTCCATACATAAACAAAGTGTCCCATATCTGCCTTCAGGGTTTTCCTTATAGTACATCACATTCCTGGAAGGAGACTGTTTGTCACTAAAGAGGATTCCATACTAGCAAAATAGCTTTCCACTATAATCAACTCTCAGGCCCAAGCAAAAAGGAACAAACACAAATGTAGAAATGTAAGACAGCAAGGCAACATGCCTCCAAAAATGCCTCCAGAAAATCTCACCTTTGCCAAAGCTGAAGAACCATGGGACATCAGAGGGGAGAAAATAAGAAACTACAAGGTGTAATTATTCAAAAGGATAAAAGAAGATACACCTTTCACAATCGTCTCAAAAACAACTAAATACTAATGAATCTATCTAACAAAGCAAGTAAAAGAGCTTTACATTTAAAACTACAGTACTCTAAAAAAAAGGAAATTGAAAGGGCTACCAGAAAATGGAAAGACATACTGTGTTCTTGAGTAGGAAGAACCAACATAGTGAAAATGACCATACTTCCTAAATCACTATACAGATTTAATGCAATTCCAATCAAAATACCATTAACATATTCCACAGAACTAGAGAGAAAACAATCATGACACTCCTCTGGAACCAGAAGAGACCAAGAATAGCAAAAACAATCCTGGGCAACAGGGCCCAGTTATGGGGCATCACCATCCCTGATCTGAAACTACACTATAAAGCTACTGTGATAAAAACAGCATGGTACTGGCACGAAGACAGACCCGAGGACCAACAGAACAGGCTAGAAGATGTAGAAATAACTCCAAACACACTTAAATACCTCCTCTTTGACAAAGGAGCAAAAAACACCCTCACTGGAAGAAAGATAGCCTCTTTAACAAATGGTGCTGGAAAAATTGGCTTACCACATGCTGAAATCTAAAACTAGATACAGGTCTCTCACCACGAACTAAACTAAAATTGAAGTGGGTCCAAGATCTAAACATTAAAACAGAAACACTAAATCTACTGGAGAACAGAATAGGAAGAACCCTCGAAGACACAGGGGTAGGGAAAAAATTTATGAACAGGACACAGACTGCATGGGAAACAATACAGAGAATCAGTGCTTGGGACTACATCCTATTAAAAGGCTTTTGCACAGCAGAAGAAATCACCAGTAAAGCGGGGAGAAAACCCACAGACAGGGAAAAAAATCTTTGTCAACTATCCCTCAGACAAAGTTCTAACATCTAGAATATATAAAGAACGCAAAAAAATCAAGGGATGGAAATTATATTCTAGAATATAAAATTTGCCATACTGCTTGTTATTTACACTCTTTCATTTAGTATCAGAATAATGAGTCACAAAAATAACTGTGCCTTGCTCACTTCTTATCATGTAGGGAAGTTGATTCATCTTTCAGAACCAAACTAGGACCATAAAATCCATACATAAAATCCATACTATTTCACCTTCACGGAAAATAGTTATAATCTCACGTTACTGTTTTAAAAGCTTGTATATCCAATTCTGTTATGACCAGCTGAGTTCATATATGATTTTAGACATAATTCGTATGAAAATATATTAAAATGTGTTACACTATGTATATTTGTTTCTACTAACTCGTATTATGCTGGAACTTCTTTAAAAAAGCAAGTAAATGAGAGAATGTCTTAATTTGCTTTAGGATCTAAGTAAACTTTATATAATGTATTGTTTTACAAATATAAACTGCTAGAGTCAATTGTAATACATAAAAACAGTCCATACTTGAAGTTGTCTCAAAATGAAACTCTAATATCAGCTATCAATGATTTGTTTAAATTACAAAATCTATAGGCAATTATTTAGTTTTAGGAGATGGTTCTATGCCTTTCATCATTAATATTCAGTATCTGGCAAACTGAATGCAATAAGCATTAGCTACAAAAGTATAATATATGAAGTAATTATTCCAAAAGAAAATCAATAGTTGCTCTGTAAATTGGCACAAATATCTAAAACAATCGGCACAGTACAATGTGGCTTGGAAACTATAACTTCTAATATCTTTCAAAGTTGAAAGCGAGATTACCACTTTGAGTAAACCTTTACAGTCACACACCTGTATAAATTTGAGTAAGATTAATAAAAACTCCATCAGTTTTATCAGCCAAATTTCGTACATTCCATATCTGATATAACAAAAGTACCTGTGAGGAAATTACAACTACGAAAATATTTTCCATATTACACATACATCAGAGACTCTCAAATGCTCTGATAGACTAACACATAAAAATAATCTAGGTTAATTTCTAACCTAGATGGTTAGAACCTAGATGGAAAACAGGGTACTGTCTTCAGTCCACAGTGTCCTAACTTTGCTTTGTCATACATTAGACTTAGCAAAACAAATTCGACATGCAATTTAATAGCAGAAGTAATGAGAAACACTTTCTCGTGCTTGCTAGTCATATTTTTCCCAGAATATGTATGTTTATGATGTAGTATGAAATATACTCATCCTCTAAAACCAGACTAATGTACTGCCCCCACCCCTCCTTAGCCTCTAGAAAGTCCTCTCTAAACCTTCATATTACTTCAGATCTCACTAGTTGCAACTTCTTATGGGTCCAATAACACCTTATGTGTTACTGTACTATCTGTTTCACGTGACTGTAGATGGTGAAGGTGAAAACTCTTTCAGTTGCCTTTCCATTTCCAGATGCCTGGCTCCTAGTCCTACCTCAGTAAGTATTTCGTCAATAAATGAATGAATATATGAAATTTCACATACACAAAGCATATGTACTAAAATCCCACCATGTTACTTCTAAGTATCAGGTTGACATGTCACAATTTCTCAAGGAGAACATTTTAGATTTATTTTTGGAAACTTACCAAAGGAAACTTATTCAGAAAGGAGGGGTGGGGGAGAAGGGGGAAAACCAAGATACATCATGTACGGGTACAAAATAACTGTGATGAATATGATCATTATGTGTACAATGTACCAATACATGTTCCTGGTTAAAAAAAAATAAAAAAACATTTTAAAAAAAAGTAGTTAAAATACTCTGAATTAGCACATTAGGAGTAGAATGAAAAATAAATGATTAACTGGAATGGAAACAATGACAATGACAGAGAGAATAATAATAATGATAATTCAGAAAACCAGATGAAATAGGAGCAAAGATACCGAGTAGCCTCACGAGGAGAAAGTGTTGTGGGGTTGTCATGGCCTCCTACTTTTACTAGCTCCCGCTAATGCAGGATATTCTTGTTCTCAGTCAGAAGAATGTTATATCAACTAAAGTAGTAATGGAGGGTCAACTGAGTGCAGAAAACCTTTTGGTTTAATATAGGAAACATTTCCCACTTAGTCTGAACATCTTTCCAAATGAATGAAAATCATATAATGAGACTCTAGGCAATAAGCTCTCCCAAAACCTTAAACCCCAAATTCGATGGTTTTGAAATCATGAGTAGTGAGTTAGTTACAGTTTTGTGCCCATAGTAAGACTAAAGAAAATTAGAAAGCAACTAAAAATTAGTAAGTATTGCTTCCTGTAATCACCAGTCTTAAATGTGTCCTAAATTATGTCACCTTTTAAGATACTGTCATTGTCAATAACACTATTAGTAGTAGATAATGAAACATAACTCAGTTTATCAAACGTAGAGGTATCTTTTAGTGTAAATTACAGGGAAATAGTAGCCCATGTTATTAACAACTTGTTGAAAGAGAAGCTGTGGTGCACAGTGAATAGAATGTAACCAGGTCCATAAACTCAAACCTTTCACAGACTGCTGTCATGGCATATAAAAGGCATGTGTGGATTTGGAGACTAAAAATAGAGTTCATATAATAAAAATATAGTTCTTTTCTTACAAATACTATATTAAATACTAAACAGGTTTAAAAATATTTTGCCTGTGGCAGTTTATGATGCAGCATTAGCAGAATAACTAAAAATCCTAGTAAAAGTTCTGCTAATTTTGTTTAACCCAGTATTTCCTCACAGTATTTGGATATTAATTCATTAATACCAAATATTTATGACAACACACATTATGTACTGAGAAGCTAAATTTGTAAACTATTATAAATAATTTCTTAAAATGATTGGAAAGCTCATTACAAAAATGCTTTAAAACTTGCTTTATTTCAAATCTTGATGATAAATATTATCATATAAACATTCTGAAAGTGAAATTATACTGTTAACAGGCAAGATAAACAAATAGTGGTAACTCTAAAAATCTGGCTATTTGGTTAACAATGGCAAAATTAACCAGAAATGGACAACAAACACAAAAAGTGTCATTATTCTCTCTAAAATAGAATATTCATCCTTTATCTGAAACAGAAAACTGGGCTTTAGCATAAATAACGGATCAGATTACTGATGTAAATGAAAAGCATATACTATATTTTACACAGAACTATGCATCACAGAGCCGTCAAAGTACAAATGTCGGTCACCAGAAACAAACAAAAAATCCTTGAAGTTAGTAAGAGAATCTGAGACTAGACCTTGAAAGGGGTGCCATAAAGACAAAGTGTTATAGCTGAATTGACTTACATTATTCAGTTTAAGTAGCCGAATTACCTTTCCATTATTTATCAGTACAGCACAAGGGTAGACGAATACTGCAATCATACACATAAAGATCATACATGGCTATAAATCACAAGGTTAGGTAAGTCAGAAGGCACAAAATGTTTTAGGTTCCTGTTGATGAATCTCTCCCTACGTCCTCTTTTGAAGACTCATACTTAGACAGTTGGACTCTATCTATGGTACCAATATGTTGCTCTTTGAATGTTATCTCAGTTTCTTTCTTTCTGTGCTGACTTGCACTTGACATTTGAAACCAGATAAGAGTAGTTGCTGGTGGCACAGGATAGCTTCTCTTTTACACAAGAAGCAGCAACATAGATTGGTATCAATGTTCAATTGTCTTTGAAACAGAGATGAGGATGAGAAAGAAAACACGCAGTCCTTCTCTTAACATAACCAAAGAGGAGCTGATAAAATAAAACCTTGATTTGGCTCCCTCCTCTCCAGAGACAACTACCCACTTAAGAAGGATAACAGGAAAAAAGAAAAAAAAGTCCTCAGAAATGAAATTGAGTCCATTCCAAGAAAACAAGCCTTCCCCAAAGGACAGTATTAGTATGCTCTCATCCACTTTTTGATGTCTGAAAAAGAATAGAATTTGTTTCCTTTATCACTCCTACTTATATCTAAAGCTACGTCACCTTTTAGTTTATTTCCATGGTTAATTATGATAGTAATAATTTACCTAGGATGTACAGAGTGAACAGGAATGCTTATAACAAAACTGAGCTTCAAGCCAAGAGTGTCTGACTCCAGACTGCATATCCTAAACCTTCCTCCCTCTTCTAAGACAGCTGCTTGGCAAATTCCTTCATGAATTTATCATAACAAACTATGAATGATCACCAGTACACAATGATTTCAAGATACAAGCTGATTGCCCCTCAGTAATTTCAATTTATTTTTATTTTGTTTTTATTTTTATTTCTGTTCCACCCAAAGACTAGTTTTGTAATATTTTGTTAGGAGTCCATTACACTGAGTTTGTTAGGTTTTGGGGTGGGTGTGTGTGTGTGTATGTGTGTGTGTGTGTGTGTTGTCATGATACTGGAGATGGGACTCTGGACCTCTTCAAGCTTGCTTGGCAAGCGCTCTGCCACTGAGCTACAGCTCTTCTCTCTATTTTTTTTCAGACAGGGTCTCCCCATATGGCCCAGGCTGGCTTTGAAACTGCACTCCTCCTGTCTCAGCCTCCTGAGTAACTGAGATTACTAGGAAATTCAACGGAAAGTTACTTCTTCAGGAAAAATAAAATCCGTAAGAATCATCAAAGTTTTCAAGTGTCTGGGGCCTGCTGGTGGTTTTACTGGAGCACTGCTAAACTACTCAGGTTCTTGAAGGCGACTTAATAGAAACTGGTCACTAATGTAAAAACAGAAACCTTTTTCTTTATGTGAACATCTTTTTCTGCATCTTTTTCCCCATTTCTTTGCTAATCACTCCTTCATATCTGCTTCAGAGAAACTCCCTCCTCTTCAACTCGACTAGCATACACTGTCGTCGTGATCTGGTTGCTAAACAAGTCCTGCCCTCCCCTGAGCTGTGGTCATGTGACTCAGGCATGGACTGGACACAGCCAGAAATCGGAGTATGAATCTTGAGCCACACAGCAAAAGGACAGAAAACCACAGGAGTTGTTTACGATGACAGCGGATGATGGATGAGATTATCTCTTGTTTTCTGCTGCTCACAATCAGGTTCAGTCTTGCGACCCTTGTATTCCAACAGAGCCCAGCCGGGACTGAGGCAGTAGCTCAGGGATGCCTACTTAGCATGCGCAAGGTCCTGGGCTCACAAACAAAAAATGAAAAAAACAAAACAAACAAACAAACAAAAACAGGACTCGTGTTTTACAAGGGTCTTACATGTGGTGTGATGTTCTGTTGTCACCATCGTGAAATTCTTAATAATTTCTGAAGAAGGACTCTTGCGTGTCCATTTTGCACTAAACCTTTCAATTATATTGCTCATTCAAATCTAGCTCAGTTGTCTGTACGAGCTGAGCAGTTTTAGTTTTACTTTTTTCCTGTGACCTATTGCATATCCTTACAATAAACAGCTTTTGTATTTTCCTTTTCTTTTTTTAATGATGTAGATTTCTGGGATTTGTACCAAAGAACTCAGTATTATGCTTCAGAGACGCTCTAAGACTAAAGCACAAAGCAGAGTAGAAGGCTTTTCCAGTGCCCTCAGACCCTTTGGAATATTCCTATCACGACCCTTTTGTTAATCTTCAGGTTTCTTGAGCAGAGTATTATTGCTGCATGATAATTACAATTCATTATTGGGATGCTTTATTTCATTTTATTTCTTCTAGGTCAGAGGCCAATCACTTTTTTGTATCTTCTCTGTCAAAACATATCAATGCGGTGTCCTGGTCCTCACTACCCTGACCTCTCTAGGTAATCACTCCAACTAATGTGCAGTTGGCTGATAGCACATTAAAGAAGCAATGGTACATCATTTTTATATTACACATTGCTTCTTTTCCAGAAGGACTGACTCCACACACAAACACGGAGAGCATGCTGTCTGCTTACAAAAGATATTCTCTGGCATTTGCTTCATCCAGTCTCACTAAATAGGGTGCTATATATTTTGGTCTTAAGTTTGCCCTGCATTTGTAAGAAAAAATAGTTATTCTAAGACCGACCCCTTTTCATCAGGGAAAATAAAGAGGCTTTGAGGTCAGCACCAGGAAATTAAATGAGTTTTGTTTTAGTGTGGAATTACTCTGCTTTAAAACGGAAGTACAGATGTCATAAATCTTGTAAGTTGTATGTAAACTGCCTAAGTTTCTTTTGAGAAGTAGCTCTAATAAACTGACTTAATTCATTCTCTCTCTTTGTTCATTAGAAAGCTAAAATTGATGACTTCCTTCTGTGATTATCTTGTCTTCGGGATGATGGACTATTCCCCATTCTCAAAGCATATTGCCCTACTAAATTATCAATTGAAACTTTAGGATATGTGCCACAATATTGTAAAAAATAATCTATTACTATTCCAACTCCTCCACTAGATTCTTTCTAAAAAGTTCTCTACAAAGCAAACTTTACCTTGAAATAAAAATTTATGTGGATTTAAATATTTTAGTATTACTCTAGTGTTGTTTGAAGATATATAGCTCCTTAACATAAATGAACTCAGTAAATTTAAACTGAAATTTATTGGACTAGTAATATAAATATGCTAGTGGTTTATCTAGAGCTTTCATCTAAAAAATGAAAGGCAAGGCAAGGCACATACTGACAGAGTGTGAAAAGTTGGAAAATACTTAAATATTTGATATTTGTGGAAAAGTCGTTACTATAATAAATGAACTAGTTACATCACATGTTATGTGGATTGTTTTACTTTATCAAAAGTACAGACCAGTGGTGGTGAACCCATGGCACACACACTGCAGTGCATAGTTTGTATCATTGAAAGCTCTAAAAGGATCGCCATTACTGATATAGACTGTATATATTATTTTAGTATAAACACAAAACTTGTAATATATATTTATTTCATAAATTGTAATATATAGCATTATATATACTAAGTGGACAATAAATGATAGTTTTTTTCATATGTATCAGAATAAAAATATACTTATGATGCTTTGTTTAGTAATGGACACACAAAAAGGAAATATGTTGATCATATAAAAACTGAAGTTACATTTTAGAAAAGTCTCCTTTTGTTTTTTAAGCACCAGAAAGTTAGACATTGGTAAATGAATATCTTCCACCCCTGGGGATCATGCTGTTCTTTCTGTGAAACCAGCTGAGATTTGAATACATTCCACTGATCCTATGGGCTATTAAGGTATCAAAGGGATAAAGTGCTATGCTTTCAAACTCTGGTTCATGTACTAAAAAAGATCTACTGAATTTACATCGTAGCACCCACATTTCAAAAGAAAAAAATTAAAATGATATGCCTGCCACCAAAACAAACCATTTATTAATGAACAGCAACAGCTTCATTTTTTCCATAATAACATAGCTTCATTATAGACTGTTTTTTGTTTATTAAGAATTTTAACTGATGCTGTGTTAATATTCAATATTTCCTGTCCTCATTACTGCAACGAGATCCAAGTTAGTTTGCCATCTATTCTACACATTCTAGTTATATTTATTCAATATATACTAACAAAATTGATATTATTTGCCTGCTTATTATAAAGGAGTATTTTTTAATCAACAAATATCCTGTACAAAATATAAACACAGGAAATATATCACTGTATTACACAGAGTAATTATTGTTTTAATGTGTAGGTATTGTTACAGTTTTTTTTTGTGTGTGTGTGTGTTGTCGGGGATCGAACTCAGGCCCTTGTGCTTGCAAGGCAAGCACTCTAATCACTGAGCTAAATCCCGAGCCCCTTGTTACAGTTTTGGAAGCAAATTATTTAAGTGATACAATAACACAAAACTGTTCTAGCAACTGGAGTACATCTATAGATTCAATGTCAAGACTTTAGTCCTAGAAATCAAAAATACTTAAAATATTTACACCATATCATATTCTTGTTCATTCCACACGTATGAACACATGTAAGCAATCTCTATAAAGTAATATTTAACAGTTGCTTACAAACGGTATTCATAAATATTTAAGATGAGACTATTGAGCATGATATTGGAAGAGCAATGGAAATTCTGACTTAAAATGACAAGTCCCTTGGGTTCTTTTGTGATTAAAGGGTCTGAAATCATAACCTTAAACAGATATAGGTAAATATTACTTTTTCTTCTGTAATAAAACTCATACTAACCAAAATGTATCCTATGTCACTCAAGTGAGGTATGAAATAACTTAAAACATGAGTTGAATATTTTAAGATCTGTGACACTGGTCAGCATTCTCCAACTGAGTTACATTTATATGGATTCTTTTGTTTAAAAATGTTTTGTGGGGGCAGGGGATTTAGCTCAGTGGTTAGAGTGCTTGCCTAGCAAGTTCAAGGCCATGAGTTCGATCCCCAGCACCAAAAAAAAAAAAAAAAAAATAGTTTTGTGGGCTGGAGGTATAGCTTAGTGGTAGAGCGCTTGTCTATCACATATGAAGCTGTGGGTTCAAATAATCATCACTGCAAAATCAATAAGATAAATATATTTCTGGGTGTCTACAAATACAAAGTATCTCTAAGAAATCTAGATTCCTAGCTGGCTGGTAATATTAGAGAAAGAGAAAGCTAACAGCCAGTAAGTATCTTCATAGGGTGATAATACGTATGCTGTACAGCACCAGCTGCCCTCAACTGATATAATGCAGTGCAGTTTTGCTTTTAAACTAGCTTTTTCAAAGTGTTATTATTGCAGTCTGAGGATTAAGTTAATGTCATTAAAAGACTACTTTTTATTCTTTACAATGCTTTTTTCCATAAAAAGGGAAAATATGTAAATTTGTACACCGCTTTTTTGACATAACAGTGCTTTGATAAGATTAGAAAATTTCACAAGCTTTTAGGTACAACTGGCATAAGGTGCCTTTCAACAACATGTAAAATTCACTGAGTTCATTTATAAAACAAATATATGAGTCAACTAATATCAACTATAAAAAAGAGAAAAATGAAACAATTTAACTCTTATTAAGCCTACAAAATAAGAAATTATTACAACATGCCCTGATTACTCCCTTCAGTGTTCTCATTATCTAGTAAGGGATGCAGTCAGAACAAATATCTTGGTGAAAGTAAGTTGTAAAACAAAAAAAATTTGGAACATGCACGTATTATGACTAAGTGCAGTGAACATACCAAAATGTACTTATTACCAATAACTGCAGGAATCCAGGATCCTATTTGGGGAAGCAAAAGCATTTCATGCAAGTAGTGGATTTTTAGTATGATGCTATCAGAACAAATGGGGTGAAGAGAGGAGAGAATCCCATAAAGACAGAACAAAATGAACAAAATCTTAGAGTAAAAAATATCTATATAGAAATAAGGCTAGAAAGTAAACTATTTTCTTTACTATAAAATAAACTGAAGTTTCTAAACAGACTACATAGAATGCCCATGTTAAAAACCCTTCTAAAGAATGAGAAAGATCAAGGATAAAGTGAAATAAACTAAGAAGGACAGAAAATTGGAAAGGCTAAATAATAAAATATATTATTTGCTAGATCAAAATGCTGTGCATAATGGTATTAGTGTAATAGAAGCATAATATCCCTGTGGTTTTTAATAATACATGTGTCTCATTTTTATTAGATATTGCTACTGTAGATTTTTTGTGAAAAAATACATATTGGTTACTATAACAATAAGATGGCCCCTGAGATTCTACTACTTATCTATCTATCTATCTCCATTTATCTATCTTTATATCTATAGCTATAGATGATGTCATGTGACAGTTTGGAGACCAATTGTCTCTGATTTACTAATAACAACAATAATAATAAAGAAAAGAAGAGTTTGTCCTGGAGGCTTAAGCAATGGAGATGTGCATTCCTTCTTGGGCCAAAGTTGAAGACTTCATTTGTTTTGTAGATAGAAAGAAATACATTCTGCCAATAATCACCTGAACTTGACAATGAGCCTCAACCTATCAAACACCATGAGTGCGGCTCTATGAGACACGGAACACAGATGCCAGGCCCTACCCAAACTTAAAACTCTCAAAAACTGCAACTCTTAATATCTAAACAGCTTGGAAAATATCATAATTTAAACATGTATGTATTAGTTAGCTTTCCTATTACTGGTACCAAATACCTGACATACCCAATTTAATAGACATTTACTTTTGCCATGGTTTCAGAGAGCTCAGCCTGTGGTCAAGTAGTTTCAAGGCAGAAATATCACAGCAGACCGAACTGGCAGAGGCATGCTGCTCACCTCAGGGAGGTGAGGAAACAGCAGGGGAGCAGTCAGAGAGGAAGCGGGCAGGAACCAGATGCTGTACCCAAGATCGGGCATCCGCGACCCCACCCAGGCACACCAGAAGTGTGCTTAGGCAATCTCCTAGGCGTTTCTCAAGCCAATCAAGCTGAGGCTCTAACTTACCTGTCAAAATAGATACAACATCACTAATATTATTAGAACTTGAGTTTTCTTAATAATTCTTCTATTTTAGAAATACAATAGGTCTCCCTTCAAAATTACTGAAGGGGATATTATTTTATTTTTGTTATACTATCTTCTATGCTCCCATTTTCATACAATTTATAAAAAACATACAATGTTAAATTGTGATTTATGTGGGAGTATAATGATATATATAAAATAAGTTACAAATGTACTTATTTTTACAGATTAAAATGCTTTTGGTACACAAATAAAAATATTATGTTTCCATAGATAAATACACTCTGCATACATATACAGGACAGTCAATTTTATCATATATATCATGCATTTTTTTTAGCTAAATGTGTACCACTAGACTAATGTAAAGATAAAATTAATTTCAATAGTTAAGACTTGTATCACTTGAAATAGCAATAAAATTTTAAGAATGATGAAGAAAAGCTGTATCAGGAACTGAGAAATGTTTGAGGATCTACTCTACTTGCAAAGCACTAGAGTAAATCCGCAGTCATTTTCATCAATGGTGGCTGAAGACATAAAATTCTGGGCAGAGACAAAGAACTCCAGGATTCTTCACAAGAACAGCAGTAGCTAGGAGATCAGAATTTTCTCAGGAGGTCCCCGGGCACTACTTGCCACAGATGATGCCCAGACTGTCAGGTGACATCTCCAAACACAACAGGCTGAGTCACAAGAGCCTGACCTTCGGGAAGCCAAGCGTTTTGTAAGGGGTGGTAGCCAGGGCTGCCCTTCGTAGCAAAGAGAGACATCATCTCAAATTTCAAAGTTGTAAGCCAAACCGAACGTTGTTATATTTTAAAACAATACAAAACAAAGATACTATATCTACACCAAGGCTGATTTTCACACAAGCAAACATTCTTGAAAAGAAATTCAAGAAGAAAGATGGCCTTTATGTTCACTTGCAAAACATGTAAAAATGTAAGAAACCCACAGGAAATTGCCTTCCCAGGAACTTTAATGAGTGCAGTCACTGCCACATCATCCCATATTCTCTGTGTAAGGAAAGGAAGGGGGACACATCAACTTCTCCATTGTTTATAAAATCAGCATTCCAAATATTAAGTCTCTTCTCTTGTAAATATTTCTCTGGTATCGACTGCATATACTTTAAATTTGTGTCTTATGTTTAAAATGCATCAGAGCTTCATTTCAGCTTCTGTGTTCTAGTTTATTTTGAGACGCCTGTTCCAACATTTGTCAGCACTTTACAGTGATTAATCCCAGCAAGGGCAGCTGTGGACACCTAGTAGTGGCTCAGGAGATTTGCTGCCGAAAGATTTTTTGATGTTTAAAACTTCCAGGGGTCTCTCACCTCAGCTTTGGAAATGAAATTCAAGCCATATGAAAATGATTCTTCATATAACTGGTAGTAAATGATATGATTTCATCAGTGCCCACATAAAATGCAATACTCTTTTTTCAGAGGGAAAATGTGTCTTTCTGCCAGTAAATTCAAAAACTCTTACCATATCTATGAGCAAATGACCAGAATGAATTTAGTAAGATATCAATACTTGTATGATATTCAACAATGCTAGCATAGTACGTGCCTTGATCTAAAACAGAGGTTTCATTATATGTCCGCTATTGTCTTTGACAAAAAGGTTCATACAACCAGAGATTTTCCACGCGATATTTTCAGTCACCAACCACTGCTGAGGGGCTGTGTCAGGTCTGAAGTCATTTTCTAGACCTTACTCTTGTATGTCTGAAAACCATCACAACGACTAAACCTAGCTCTCTGAATAATTAAATATACAATCTATGTAATGAGACAGTTACACATAAAATACATTTTTTTCAAAAATTTAACATGCAGGGTTGGGGATCTGGCTCAGTAGTAGAGTGCTTGCTTAGTAAGCATAAGACCCTGAGTTGATCCCCAGCACCCCCCTAAAAATTAACATGTAAGAAATTCTAACATGACAGGCATTGTAACCTAACATTTAGAAATATAACTAATTCCAAATTTTAATTTCAGCAACTATGATACAACTATTATTTTATTACCTTACATATGCTTAAATGGGGATTTTGTGCATAATTACACGCACTGAGTAATACAATGATGATGTATATAATCCAATGATTACGACACTGGTAGAAA
This sequence comes from Hystrix cristata, assembly GCA_004026905.1. Lineage (NCBI taxonomy): Eukaryota > Metazoa > Chordata > Mammalia > Rodentia > Hystricidae > Hystrix > Hystrix cristata. The sequence goes on along the minus strand of PVJO010021382.1, from coordinate 4,524 downwards.
GGAAGAGACAAAAATGGTATTTTAAATCTCTGCTGTCCAATGACATACAATTAACAAATGTGGTTATTTAAATTTAAATTAATTAAGATAAATAAGATTTAAAATTTAGTTGCTGCGTCACGCTTGCCAAATTATCAGTTCTTGTGTGTCTAACTAGACAGCAGAGAGCACTTCTAGTACCAGAGAAAGTTCTATGGGAAAGAAGTGGTCTCCAGCAATGTCTAAAATAATATTACCTTAAGATACAAATAAATACTGAATTATTCTGAGTATATACATTTAGAGCTCATTCATAAATTAATTTCATTAATTACACCAAGGCCACTACTGTATTCCAATTGCGTATCACTGAGCTATACATTTGTTTCATGTTTTCACTATTTCAGTTTACGGCTGAAAGAGCTGGAGACCACTAAAAGGAGCCCCAAAATACATATTTTCTCTCTTCTTAAAAAAAAGTCATTACATCCAAAATAAACAGCACAGTCTTAAGATTAACTTCAGATTTTCGCAAAATTTTCTAATCAAAAATTACCTAATTCAAATAGAAAACTACCAATAGGCAAATAGAATTGAATAAAAAAATGAGAAAAAAAAGTGTGAAATCAAGATACTTTAAATCAATAAAATGGTTGTAAAATATTTAAAATCAATTTCAAATGCTAATATACAATATACATACATATAGACTATTCAAAAGCACTTGAATATAAATTACATATACACATACAAATTTATTTTTGATGTACTATATTATTTTGGCAAACATGTTGATATAGCTGACAAAACATTTGTTAAAATACAAAGAGTGTCTCTTACGGAAAAAAACTGCAAAGCCTGCAAAGTATTTCATAGATAAAGAATTAATATAGTAAAACTTAATACTTCTTTAATTCCTGCTGTGACTCAGACCCCGTACCATGTGCCTTATAAAAACCTGTCATTCATTGATCTACATGTATTTTATATACTATAGATCATATAACCATAGGAATCCTATATTTATTTAAAAACATATTTCACAGAAAATGAACAAAACTTAAAATATTTTGTCTAGAACAGTACAGTAAGTAATAATGCTCCCAATACTAAAAACACCTAAAAAAAATACTAAAAACACCTAAAATTCAATAAACAAAAGCCTAAGAACATAAATCTCAGCTTTGTTTACCAAACTGTCTCACTCACATTTATTTTCTCTTATACAAAGAAGAAAAATAAAACCATAAGATATTCTTTATAACACTTTTTCTTTTTTTCTTTGACATTAATTTTAACTGCAGAATAAAATACAAGAGAGAGAAAAAGAAATAAAGAGAGACAAGATTTTTTTGTTTTTCACGTCATGTATATTAGTTAAATCTCATTACGGTCTGGGGTGAAGTCATGAAAGCCAAGCAATCAATATTTTAAGGTTAAGTTGTAAGAAACGTGATATTATTACAAAAAACTAAAAACAAAAAATATAGTAGCAAAAACCATAGCATTATGCTAAAATATTCACGATTAGAATGACTTAATAACAATAAGCATAAAAAGCTTTAGCAATGAATATGCTCTACTCTCTTAGTTTTTTACACTGACCATGTTCCAGACAGATTTTCACCAGTGAGGTAAGATTTGTTCTATTAGGTAATAAGGTATATACTGAAATATACAAGAAATTCTAAAACACAGCCAATTGTTTTCATTGGCTTTTACACACTGAGTCAACAACTAAAATTAGATATACTAACACTTTGGTTAATACAGCAAATTTTCATTACAGATCTGCTTAATTAAATACAGAATTAAAACTGTATTTACATTCTTCCTCACAAGAATGGGATTAACCTTATTGTCCTTTCCTCCATTAACAAAGATATGACTTACCTGAATTCATTTCATTAACAAAACATATATATAGAATAAATCATGAAAATATATTCAGACCAAATATATTTTTGGATGATAACTATTTGGTGTGTAAACGCAAAACCCCAGCCTGAATCTGAATGCCAACATTAATATTTATAATATATATGAGTACCATAGTAGATATCATAGTCTGGAGTATTGTTTTAGAGTAGAACAGTACGCATACCCCTGATCATTGTTACCACAGAGAGACAAAATAAATTCAAGAAATGAATAATCAAAATAGAGGTTTTTATCTATTTTTTTTAATATCTCCCTGTCACTTGCCGGATGTGAAATGAAGTGCAACAGTTTAGAAATAAAATCATCAGGTTGAGGATTTAGCCCAGTGGTTGGAGTGCTTGCGTAGCAAGCACAAGGCCCTGAGCTCGATCCCCAGCACCAAAAATAAATAAATAAATAATGAAGAAAATAAAATAATCACATTTTAAAATGATTTATTCATAATCATTACAGGCCCTCTCTGGTACCAGGGAGGGAGACCTTGTGGGCCCAAAGCTCCCCAGCAAGCCCTCTTTCTGATTTTTAAATGGGCTCACAGCTAAGAGATCCTCTTGAGTCTCAGAGGAGACTGGACTTGGTCTTTTCAGTGACTGTGACATTGGTGACTCTTAGTGATAGACATAATGCATTTTGTATAGTGAGATGGATAAGAGACTTTTGGGCAGCAGGAGCAGAATATTATGATTTAGATCTCAAATTTCTTCCTAAAGTCTCATGTATACAGAGTTGGAGCTTTCGAAAGGTGATTGGATGACGACAGCAGATTAATCTACTGATGACTTCATAATGGAATATACTCTGAGGAGGTGGGCCTGGTCGAAACAGGTAGGTCACTGAGGCGTGACCTGGAAGAGTGTGCTTTTGTCCTTGGCTCCTTCTTTCATGGTCTCTACTTCCTGACCACCATGGTGTGATCAGCTTTCCTCCATCATGCTATACTATCTTGCCAGTTCTTCCTTGGAGCCAAACAATCATGGACTGAATCCTCTGAAAACTCCAAGCCAAAATAAGCACTCCCTCCTTTAAACTGGGGTGTCTGCTATTTTCTCCCAGCAGCAAGAAAGTGATCATGCCATTTATAACACATGTATACTTTTACCAGAATCTAGTTCTATATTATTCATGAAGTTAATCCAGAAATGTATAATCTTCACTCTTGCCATATGATCACAGTTGTACCTAATTTAATGTTTTAACAATGTTCTATACATGTTACTCGTATTATCTCTAATTTTCACAACCTTGCCAATTATATAGTACTACATCTAGTTTATAGCTTTTGGGACTGAAGTTCAGAGAGCTTAACTGAATAGCTAAACAAATCCCAAACAGTGAATGGTGGAAATGGTACTCAAACTTAATTCAGATTCGAGTGTTTCAACTTGCAGAGCCTGAGTTCTTGCCAATACACTTGGCAGCCTTGAAAAGAGTAAGACTGTCTAAAAAAATAATAGGAGACTCAAGGATGTTTATCAGGAAGGAAATAATATTCCTGTCAGGAAAAAAGGAACATGAGTTTTGTAATTTTTCATACCTGTTTTTCAATCTTACCCCTACCTTTTATTAAATGCAAGATCTCGAATAAATTATTTGGCACCAAAACCTCAACAGTTCATCAGGGAAGGCAGTGAGAACAACACAAACATTTCAAAGACCTACACTGGCAATTAGATTGGAATATGGATGTGAAAACTGCTGGCATAATGTCTACCAGAGAAAACACATAACCCTTTATTTTGTCTTTATTAATGTTTAAATGGTTTACATTAGACTTTAGTTCTCAAAATAAAATATCAAGAGTCATTATACTTTCAGTTTTCTCATTGCCTTGCAGAGACACCAACAACAGCACTGAGACAATATGCATAAAGAAAAGAGTTAGGCACTAACTTCTACTTCTAAATCATCTGGAAACAGGTTTGTCTTCCTCCATCCTTTTGTGGTTACTCCCTGGAAAGCAATTGCTTCAGGAGAATAATTTGGTACCATCTATTAAACTGTAAGAAGGCACACACTGTGAACCATTCCATTTCTAGGAATCTACCTGGGGAAATCCTTTCATGTGCTGAAAGGAAGATGTACAAAGTTATGTACCAACATATTGTTTGTTAAATAAAACAATTAAAAGTTACATTAATAATGGCCAAGATAATTTCCTACTGTCAATTCTGAATCCTTCTCCTTCATCTAAGTTTTCTCCTAAAATACAAGGGAGAGAGCCTAGGAGCTATGCCTCCCAAATTCACAGAGAGCCAGAAGACAGTGCCAGTAAAAACCATTTGAATGAGATCTGGGTGTGCCGAAGAGTAAGATAAGCCATTATTCCCTGGCACTGCTGGGGACAGGCTCAAGGGCATTGGCAGAGTCGGCTGAAGACCTGGAGTTTTGCCAATAGCTTTCAGGCATCCTTCTGAGAACAAAACACTTTTATTCCACATGCAACACAGATGTGCAGCATCAGCTTACCTGTTCTGTCTGCATTTCCAGATAACCTGATAGCGAGAAATGAGCCTCTGCAATATTTGCCAGCCCAGCTCCCAGGCACTGGATAAGTCTCTAAGTTATTTTCTTACACAAAATACTCATAGTAGCTTCCATTTTTCC
>PVJO010021381.1:0-30119 GCA_004026905.1 Hystrix cristata | reverse complement strand
GGCTACGAAGCAGAATTGCCTTCGAGGGGTTTTAATTTCATTGCCAAAGTGATGTTGCGTGAAGATTACCGACCTTTAAGTAATACTCCTTCACCACTTCAATTTAGCTCAAGACCAGTGGGTGTTCGGAACGAAGCACAGAGCTGCAGTCTGCATTTCTAAGACAGCGGCTGCAGACGCTAATTTAGATTTACGGAGAAAGACGGTGGTCTTTGGTGGTCTAAGTAGAGCAGCTGGGGGAGCCTTGGTATTTGGGGCCCTTCCTACACAAGCTGTTCCTCTGTCTCTCCTGGGGATTGGTTTCTTTTTCCTCTTCAGTTCTTAGATTTTTGTTTCTGCTGGCAAACTTGGGAAATCAACTCCCTGGTCAGCTCTTCCCCCAAGGGAAGGGAACCCTGGAATTCAGAATTAGCTTTCGCTCCTGAACCCAGTTGTAGAGCGGTTTCCCCTCCTGCTGCAAAGGCAGAGGAGGCTGGTGGCAACAGTCCAGTCCCTGCATGTCTGGCCCCAAGGACTGCAGAGTGGGACGGTGGGGGGGGGTGGCAAAGGCAGGACGGGGCTGACTGCAAAGCATGGAGTCCCACTGCACAGTGGGCACTTCCACAGCTCGCTCCTTCCAGTGCCCTTCTTAATTTTTCTTCTTCAGTCTCTCGCTGCCCTCTTTCCTCTACCTCAGCAGGACTGCAGCGAACATGTCCAGGCTCACACACCACAGCCCACTGGGTTGGGAAGTGCCTACTTATTGATGGCACAGGCTGTTGTCTGATCAAAACAGTTGGTGCTTCTCAAGAAACTGAAGTGATCCAGGCATGCTGGCGCATGTCTGTAATCTCAGCACTCAGGAGGCTGAGGCAGGAGGATTGTGAGGGTTCACAGCCAGTGTGGGTTATATAGTGAGTTCAAGGCCAGCCTCAATTACATAGTGAGACTCTGTCTTGAGAAACAAAAGCTAAAAACAAAACAAAACAAAAAAAAAAACCAAAGAAACAAACAAAATCTGAAGTGAAATGATTGACTAGTCACAATTCTGGTTCTCCTGGAGACTATGAATATGCTTGTGTTGAAATGTAATTGTCCTTGTGAGACTACAGTATTGTATACGCTCTGCGGCTGAAAACAGCGATGCCATTATTGCAGGAGCGGGCGCCTTGCAAAGGGGGCACCTGGCCCTCTTTTCTCCGTCTGTCGCCCGCCAGTCTCAGACTTCCGGCCTCTGGATCACAAGCCGGTACATTTCCGTGGCCGCCTGCTGCCTGTTCCAGGTGTGTCACAGCAGCGGCCTACACGATAGAGACAGCAGGGCTGGAGGAGGAACTCACCGCCGGCTTCCAGGCTCCCGACCCAGAGCCGGCGTGTGCACTCTCATTGCCCGGGACCGTGATCACAGTGTGGCTGTGCTGCAGCCGGATCTTCGCCGCAGCCCACCTCTGCCCCGGCGCAGGTTCCTGGAGGATGAAGACACACAGGACGGTGTCTCGCGCTTCCTTGTCAGTGTCTGTGTGAGAAAAGCGAGGCACCCTGATCTAGAGGATTTGCCGAGCTCTGCTGCAAGCTCTCCCACCATGGCAGCTTCTAAATTAGCAGCGTGCGTGCAGAACCCGCTGTGTGCATGCAGAGGAGACGTACCCGGTTGGATTTGCCGGCTGGTCCTCGCTGGTCCTTGCTAGTCTTCGCATGGCACTGAACGGACACTGAGTGCTTAGAACACAGTCTGGGACACACGAGGCAGACTCTGCTCTAATGTATGTTCTGTCCCTCATTACTGCCATTGTGAGCATGAGTGTGCTTTTTCCCTCTTCCTCTTCCTTCTGTGTGTTTGTATGTATGTATGCAGCCCGCGATGTACTGGAAAACTCCCGAGAAAAAAGAGCTCTGATTGTAGCATTTGGCAATTTCCATGAAAATACCCATCTATCGGGCTGTTTCAAGCTACCAATGGTTTCACGCTTGGTTTGCAAAATTCCTAAATATGAAAACAACCTGCCCTTGAAGCTGGCAGGAAACTTCTGCACAACTGCTTAAGACTCGCTTTCCAGGAGCGTCTGTGCTGTCCCCAGGGCTGGGTTCATTCGTCAACATTGAAAAGGCCGGTTGTGGTTTCTGGATTCTGTGTGAAGCTTTTTCCTTCTGAGTAAGAACCTATGGATGTATTCTGTATCCCTGCCCAATGCTATTAACATCACTTCTCAATTTCCAAAAATATTTCAGAATAAGATCTTGTACTACAAAACTCATCTGAAATTTCCTAGAAAGCCTTATGAATTTAGACTTGTACCTAGATCTTATATTAGGACTTATAAATTTAGAATTCGGCTGATTTTTCTGGCTTCTTTTCTTCCGGTGCTGGAACAGACCCAGAACCTCGTGCATGCTAAGCCCGGGCTCTGCCACGAGCTGTGCTCCCAGTACTGTTACTTCAGCTCCTCAGTCCCCGAGCCGTGTAACTCCGGGACAAATCCCAAGTCAAGGATGATACATTCCTCACACCGAGGAATACGAAGTACCTCACCGGGTCGCTGTGAAGGATGTGAAAGGATGGTAGCAACTGTGAGTGCTTAAGCGGAAGGCGTGTTCTTGCTATCTCGAGTCAGTACGGCGCTAGTTCCGTAGCTGCCCGTGCGTGGAAGCCACTCATAGAAGGAGAGTTGGGATTTTAGTGTCAGGAAATTGGATGAAGAGAGAGAGCTTCAGGTTAGGATAGTTTGGAGAGGCGCACAGACCACAGGAAATAGGTTTGGAGAAACAGAAAGCCACAGAGAGGATTTGTAAGCAGGGAAAGGTGTGATGAAGTGACAGAAGCAGGAATGGAATCAGGAGCATTCCCTGTTTACCATAGTCTAGACTCTGTGCTTGATGCTAGATCTTTAGGAAATAGGACAATTCCTACAATCAGAGGCCCTGGGGTCAACGGAGGGAAGACAGAAGATGTATACGACTGGAGTCTTCTTTCAGAAGAATCGGCTTCGGAAAAGTGCAAATTAAACTTGGGGAGGTTGAGATGCTCATGCAAAAGGCTGCCGAGTTCGTAACGATCAAATACAGAAAGCGTGACTGCGGAAATGTTAACAGGTGAGTGGCAGGATTTAAATGGTACTTTGCAATGATCAGTTCAGTTGAGGCATGTGGAATAGATTAGGATGGAGATTGGAAGAGAGATAAACAAATATGAATATAATCGAGAAATGAAGAGAGCCTGAAGTGCAATGGGTAACACTGAGTCCCTGATTGTACAAGAAGACAGAATCGGAGGCTTAGCACAAGCACAAACTTTTCTGCAAGGCAACGAGAGTAAATATTGAAAACTTGGCAGACCAGGCCGTTGGTTGCAGACGCTCTGTTGTGTCCCCTGTGAATGCAGCCGCAGGCACGGGAGCCAAGAACAGGCTGAGCTCCCGGCCGCCAAGCTTCTACCTGCAGCAGAAGTTGTCGGGCGCCTACTGCCAAGCCCAGAGAATACAGGACGCTCCTTTCTCAAGGGGAGGAAATCCAATGTTTTGGTTATCCCAGTTTTGAAGTATGAAGGAGAAATTCTAGGGGAGATATCCTGATGCGCTCTGGAAATTTCGCACTCGATTTTGGATGAGTGACCCTGCATAGATTCGGAGTGGGGAGTCATCACAGATTAAATAGAACACAGATGCAGATTTAAGGTCAAACCAGGGACACAGGAACCAGAAGCGAGCCAAGGCAGGCAGTGGGTTAGTTGGGGACACCGCTGTGTAGGAGCGCAGTGTTGCTCCAGCATGGGTGGGACAGATGGATACAGGAAAGGTCCCCGGTGAACCATGGGTCTTTTGCCTCCCCTTTGCAATGGAATAGTCCTCTTCTTTTCATCCAGAGTCAAGGCTTGAAAGCTTGACCCCAACCCCTTATTTTCCCTTTGAAGGAGAGCTGGCCTTGTGACCCGGCCTGATCTATACAAGGTGTGAATGTGACTCTCTGGACCCTCTAGGTAAGAGCCCTGAGATTCCTGTCTGACCCTTGTGAAACTCCCAGGCCACTGCGCTGGGAAGAAGCCCCATGCAGGCTGTTGGAAGACTAGAGTCACATGGTGGGCACCCAGCCAGTCCCCAGGGCCAGTTGCCACTTAAGTGACGCCATCTCAGACTGCCCAGCTCCAGGGGGGACATTAGAGGCAGCACCCAAGCAGAAAAAGGAAGGGAGAGAAATATCCTGGCTTTGGCTGTACCTTTCCCCGTTTCCTCTGTGCTCCTCAGCCAGGGCCTCTATGTGACCAAACACAATGAAGCTAGCGGGTGGCGGACCCATGGAAGCGCAACCTGAAGGGGAAGAAGGCCTGGGAAACAGCCCATCAAGGGCACAAGGCTCACGGACAAGATGGAGCAGCAAGTGGAGGAAGAGGAGGCTGTGTCCTGGGGAAGACGGGCATGGGGTGGCCCTGGGGAAGACAGGCATGAAGAAGCAGAGAGAGATCAGCCGGAGGTTGGAGTGGCAACCACACAATGTTGACTTGAAATAAAACAGAAGGAATTCTAGGGAAGAAGGAGAGGTCTGATCAAGGATGTAAAATAATGCTCAGTCCTCAAAGACAGGGCCTGACAAACGATGCGGTAATTAGTGACCTACAAGTGGCCAGCAAAGACAGATGAATGTTTCCTTCCCAGACTGCACCTTGACTATCATCAGAGGTCCGTGAAAACATTGCAGAGGATTCTCCATTAAAAATGGCAACAGAATTTCTTGATTTCTAGTGAGTTTAAAAAATTCTGGATTAGATGTTACATTTATAAAATTTTTTTCTGAGGCAATCCATCCCCATTAAAAAAAGAGATCCGTAAAAATATTTAATTTCTATTTTAAAAATATTTACATTCATTGGCGATGTCTTTTTTTTCTTTTAAAACTGACCACTTTGAGTCTTTCAGAATGTACACTGTTACTGTGTACGTCAATTATTTGATAAAGATGATTATAGTCATGATATGTTCACTCAGTTGAGTATCTATCTCTAGTGTTGATTTTGATTGTGATAACACAAGATATTCTTTTTGTTCTGAGGCATCTTTAAAGTTTAATTTACATCCATGGTGGGACCTTTGATAAAGACAAAAAATAAAATGAATACTGAAGTTAAATACAAATTAAGTGTGTGAAAACGATAGTAATTCTGCTAATTGGCATCGGGTTGTCCTTTGCAGTACTTTTTAAATTGTGCTAACGGATCATGATTTTAACGCAGCAAACCAAAATCTTAATTAAAGATAACTTACACCTGCTATGTGCTGCCTGAACTATTTTGTTACCTTGTTAAAAATTTAAATACTACCTAATTCCATTTATATAGAATCGTGAAAACTCAAATCTAAACTCAATGATAGGATGTGGGCCAGTGGCTCAGGAGCAGGGCTGGGATGGGTAAAAGCAAAGGAGTCCCAGGGTGACGAGATCGCCACATCACCACCGAGGATGGGTGACATTGGTAGATTCAGAGAACTCTGTGCTTAAAACGCATGCATTATACCAACTGCAGTTGAATGCAACTGATCGCAACCGAACGCAACAATACAGAATACAAATACATCAGTTTCGTTTAAAAACTCGGTTTGTTTTTAAAAATATTCAATTCAACAACTCTAAATATGTGGTCACAGATGCAAATTTTCATCGAGAAGGCCCAGGCCCAGAGGGAGGCTCACCGGGGACTCAGGACGGAGGTCTCAGGAACAGTCACCGTGTCCTGTAAGGATCAGTCCCACCTTTGTCCCTGAGAGCCAGCACCCCACTTGCCCACCTCTGACAGGCTTGGTCCCTAACCAGCTGTTACGAAATGTGTACTTACGAAATGTGTTGCCAAATAAAACTTGGGTTTTCTTGTTGAGCTTCTCCTCCTGTGAAGCAGTGGCGAGAGGCACGTTAGGACTTCTCCCTCTACTCTCCCTCTAGTGTCTGCATCCTCTAACCTCTTGGTCATGTTCGCCATTGTGTCCTGTCTCCAAGGTCACACACTCTGGAATTCTTTCCGTGGTTGCATTATACCTGGGTGACTTCTCCTTCTAATTTCAGTAATTTTTACTTTTTCTTCAAGTCCTCTTTTTTTGGTTTGTTTGCTTTGGATTTTTGATACAGGGTCTCACTATCTAGGTCAGGATGGCCTTGAACTCACTGTGGCCCAGGTTAGCTTCAAACTTGTGATGATCCTCCTACCTCAGCCTCCCGAGTGCTGGGTTTGCAGATGTACACCACCACGTCCAGCTCTCTTCAGGCCCTATTTGTGTCTTTCTCAAACCTGCCTAGGAATTATGATGTTGTCTTTATTTCTTTAAAAAAATATAAGCCAACATCCTTTAAATTTTAAACATAGATAACAAATATTACTGAAATGGCAGAAATTCCACTTTGCTGACTCTTGTCTTGACTCAGACACCCAGGACAGAGTTTGGCGCAGACTAGGAAATCTATAAATATTTGTTTTTAAATTCAACATTTACAGTGTGTGACGGTCAGGGCCTGTTGCTTATTGCTAATAGTGTCTTGATTCCTTTGGGAATATATTTTTTTCTTTCTCAGCATCAGCTTGTGGTTCTGGGAATTTTACTTGAAAAGCGTCATGTCTTCCGTGTCAGGTGTTTTCCTTTGGGAAGATTCTGCATTTGTTATTTCCAGATACCTTGCTGGTACCAATGACCACAGACCTTTTAAATTAAATTCTCAACTCGGGATTCTTACAGTTTACCCAGGTGGAATGAAGTTTAGTCCCAAATCTATATGAAGATTAATTTATGATTAAGAATTCTCCTAGGAGACAATTTTTAAAAATGTTTTTTAATGGTACATTTTAGATGCACATAATGATAACATTCATCATAAGGAATTTGTACCTGTACATGTATATCTTGCTGCTTCTTTAAATCGAAGACTAAGCTGGGCGTAGTGGCACCCGCCTGTAATCCTGGCACTCAGGAGGCAGAGGCAGGAGGATCACTACAAGTTCGAGGCCAGCCTGGACTACATACTGAGCTCAAGGCCAGCCTGAACTACATAGTGAGACCCTGTCTCAAAAACAAAAGAAAAATAAATCTAAGACTAAGATGAGATTTCTTGCTGTTTCTTCTGCAGGCAGAAACAGAAGTCTGAGAAGGTTAGGTCACAGGACTGGAAGAGGCAGGAGCTCAGGTGAGTACGAGTATTTAGAGGGCTAAGTTTTTCCCTCACCCTGAATGCCTTCAAGTGACTGGAGCTGTGCTGAAGTGCAAACTCAAAGCAGACCGGGTTTCCGGTGCGTGAGCGGGTCGGAGCTTGCAGGAACTAGTCACAAGCGACCTGAGAGTGGAGTCAGAATTGGGACGGGTTAGAAGAGTTTGTGGCTCACACCCTCATGTTGGCAGCCTGGGCTGGCACGGCCTGGCGTCACTGCGGTCTGTAGGAAGGCGTCAGGCGAGAGTGTAGAACAGGACGAGCAGGACAGACTGGATCCACTGGGGCCTCTCTGTCCCACTGCGCCTCCGGCAGCCAGGTCTGCTCAACCTCAGTGCTGCTGGTCGCTTCCTTCCCTAGTGGCCAGGGCTTCCGCAGGGACAGAGCTTCTGGGGAGTGCCACTCCGGCTTATCTGAGCGACATGACACACTGCCCCCAAAGGCAGGCGGATGGACACCCTGTGTACATCATTGTGTCTGTCGCCATCTCCGCCAAGAGGAGCTGACTCTCAAGGGTTCTTCCTCAGGGGCTACCAGCTTCCTCCCCTCCACAAACCTGCCAGCAGGGGAAGGTGATCATGAGCTAACTTTCCTAGGATAATGGCTTCCAACCAGAAATGTATACTAGTGTAGTAGTTACTTTTCTAGAGTCAGTGGTTTGCAAAAGAGCAGATTTAATACGGGATATTTACTAGTAACAACATTCACCCACAAGCCAAATGCAGGAAGACTGCAGAATGTCTGTCTATGCACTGGGGCCCTGAAAGATCCAGTCAAGGGCTGGGAGCCCACGACAATGTTCTATGGACATCTGTGTCTGCAGATCATGGCTGAAGAAATCTTTACCAGAAAAAGGATACGGTGCTTACAGTGGAGATGAAGACCAGAGCTCCCCTGAAGCAAACAGCAGCCATCCTCAACGACAGCAAGGCCCCGAGCTCCTTCAGTGATGAAAACGGCTGGGTTCCCTTCAGGAGAACCAGCCACAGCAGAGCTTCTCCTGGGAAACAGCCGGATCCTGTCTTCTGCTCCTGTTCTCCTTTATTTTGTGTCGGCAACAATCCTCAGGTGGATCTTCTACGCCCAGAACTGCGCCAGCTTGTTCAGCTGGGTGTTCCTGCTCAAATCGACCATATCAGTCCACCACAACTATCTTTCCACCCATATTTCCTCCAACTTTATCAGGATCCTCTTTAAACTCCTTTGCTCCTGCAACAGTGGAAGCTGTGTGCTTTGGAGCCAAGTTCTGGTAAAGGAGGTTTGTCATTGATTGGGGAGTTTGTAGTCTTTGGGAAGGCTATAAAACCATTTGGGCAACCCAGACCATGGCAAGTTCACACCACCCGCTGCTCTCTGGGCAAGGTCACTGGGAAGCCCAAGTGCCCTTGGAGGAGAAAGATCCTCAGCAGCTGCCCTTGTGCTTTTTCCAAAGGCTCTCAGAGAGCCAGGACTTTAGTTCAAGGCCAGCAGAGTTTGTTTCAGAAACAGGTGTTAATGTGGCATGGGGTGCACGTCGCCAGAATGGGCCTCACTCTGTTATGTGGGGTTCCAGGGCCCCTTCGGTTCAGAACAGGGCAGCAGCATAGTGTGAACTGCTCAATCTATACTTTTCGGCACTACTAGGAAAGGTTCACTATTTTCAGTAATAATAATTATGGTTGTTATACTCCACAGAATTGTTATATACGAGTTACATATAATTGGTATGTATTTAACACAATCATTACACATTATAGTTGCACTATCATTCCTTTTTCTTTTTTTTTTAGATTTGACTGCTAATATTTTATTTAGAAGTTTGTGTCTGTAGTCATAAGTTAGATTTGCCAATGTAGGGATTTTAAGGTAGCTGTTGGACAGATATATTCCATTTAGCCTACATAATATACAGAAGTTTATTTTTAGTATATGTGCTACCAAAGCGAGCACAATATACACAAGTTTTTTGAACAAGTTGTCAATAATCAAAAACGGGGAAATATTACATTAGAAATTTGTTTTTTTGGCTTTTCTTAAAAAAAAAAAAGGTATGTGGCAAAATGGAGAACATTGGCCTAGTTTGCCACCTTTCAATAGATCTTTTCTGTAGTATATTTCCTTTTTATTTATTTATATTAGTACACGTATGTAGTACAAAATGATTATACTCCTTGTGTGGAGTTGGTACATGTACATGATGCATCTTAATTCCTCTTTTCATCCCCTTTCCCTCTCCCTCCATCTCTTGATCTCCTTGGCGCATTCACTCCTTGCAAAGCACTCAGACAACATTTTCCCATTTCTGGTTCTCAGTAGCCCAACCAGGGAAAATGTCACCCTTTCTCCATTACAGACAGAAAAGGGAACTGGGGGGAATAAGCCGATCACCTGAGCTCTGGGCCATCTTCAGGCTATTGTTCTACCCCTTTGTGTCTTTATCTTTCTATTTTTAAACAAGGCTGATTATTTCTATTGCTGACATTGCTCACTTATAGATGGAAACCTTTTCCCCAAAAGGAATTGTGGAAAAATCCTCAATTTACTCAATATCAGCTGCATAAACAGCAGCGAGGTCATAATGACTTCCTGGATAAATTAATGAATTTGCGTCCTTTTATTCTTTTTTTAAAAAAAATCATGTAAGTGATGTTTGAGGATCCATTTTCTAGGTAAATCATACATTCTCAAGCAACTGATTAGATACGGGAACATTTTGACTTCTGAAAATGGCCAGCCCACAGAGATGGGTAGGGGATGATATTTCCTTTTGCCCAGGCGTACAGAATAAGAAATGATTTGTCACGCACTGATAATTACAGCACAAAGGAAATGTGGCTATTTTTAAAGCCCCATTTTTCTCTCTAAGATCCAAAGCTTCCCAACCTCTTACAAAAATCCATTCACCTGATATTAAAAGGTCCGTGTGCTGCACCAAACCTCAGTCTCTGACCTGAAACATAATGGCAAGTTCCGAGAAAACCACACAGCCGCTGCCACAGTCGAAGCCTTTGTTGTTTGCACTCAGCCTCGCACACAGTCGGCGCTGAGCAAAGAGGCAGGTGGTGCTTGATAAAAAAAAAAAAAAAAAAATCTGGTCCCCACAGTAAATGGGAACAGCAGTCAGAGCTCATTTGCATGTTTTGATTTTGTGAAGGAAATGTTAGATAAGTTTGGAATCTTGGAATATCCTCTTGAGGCTCGCACCCACCTCCCTCCCACGCTGACCCATTCCAATATTTAAAGCCCCGTTTAGTTATTAATTCATATAAGTTGTCGAGAGGCAGGCCTCCCGGGAGACACAAAACAGCTACAAAGGGAAAAATTGGGGGTATTTCAACTGACGCTCCGGATGTGGCATTAGAGACTGTGCTTAAATATTCCCATTTCTTATTATTTAGATTCTCTGGAGTTGCTCTTTGCAGATACGGCGAATTCATTGACAGGATTAAAAAAATTTGGAGCTGGATTTGAGATGAAAGGGTCGCTGCCTGCATATCAATGCCAGCCACAAATCAGCACCAACAATTGTTCCGTCATTAGCAGGGCCTACGAACAGAAGCGGCCCTAATATCAAGCCTTCTGGCGCTCTCCTTGGATTTGTTTGACTTGATTGCATCCCGTTACATTTACAATCTGTTTTGTGTTATCGGTGCAGAGACTGACAGACTTTTAAATTCACATTTAGAAAATTTGAGAGCAGTTTGCAAAAAACAAACACTCCCCGAAACAGTAATACATCAGCCGCATTGATTTCTACTGCCAATAAATAATATTTAGCAACTGCAAACAAATAATAGAATCCATTTAATTTTAGGAATCCTAGAAATGAGATCCAGATTGTTCAGATGTTATCTATGACTTTGTGTGTGCAGCGGGCTCTGTGCTAGAGTTCTCTGAAATAAGTAGGCTAGTTTGAGTTGATGCTGCCTCCCCGGGCATCAACCAAAGACAGAAGTAATACTTCCCAGGGCTTTGGTCTTCTGAGATGTAAGGTGCTGAGGGAATGCAGAGACCTAGTAAAGTTGTGATTCCTAAATGTTATCATTCAGCTCAGACACATGGACCAGGGAGCTGCATGCATAGTCAAAATAACGATGAGGAGGAATTCTTGCTTAATGAGTATTTATCATGTGCTGCCCATGTGCTAACTGCTTTACATTGGCTCTTGCTTTGGATTCTCACAACACTATTATTATCTCTGTTTTACACAGAAGGAAGTCATGGTTAGAGAGGTTGGGTAATGTGTCCAAGGCCACACATCTCAGGGTCACTGGCAGGATTCAGAAGCCCGTACTCCTCACTACAATGTAATTTGAAGGTCACAGTCAAGGTCGTACCTCCCCAAGTCACCCATCATGATCTGCTTTCCAAATTACACGTACTCTACATTTTTGCTTCTTGTTGGTCATTTCTCTGACTAGTGGGAAAATCCTAACGTGAAGATTCTCTGTTGTTTCCTTTAATCCACATGCATTTTTTGCTGAGAAATAAGCTTAACAATTTTGGGTTCTCAACAGAGTTTTAAGGCTTTTAAGAGATCTTTTCACTCGGCTGTGTGTCCCATGAAATCAAGAGAAGGATGTATTTTCCTTTCTAGGATTTTGATTTGTGTACCAGAGTAACTGTAGAATTATCAGAAAAAGTAACTGAGCTCTTTGTTTTTTCTTATTTGGTTCAACATCTGTAAGTACACGTGACACTAGGGCCTTGTTTTCATTGGTGAGGGACGAGATGAATCAGGCATGATAGCCACCCTCAAGGTGTTGACAACGGGAGACACAGATCTCATAGGGACTATTTAGAGCACTGTGATGTTATCAAGGCGGGAACATAATTATGACTTTAAAATTCATAACATGATAAAGAATTTTTTTTTGTTGTAAACATAGCTTCAACTCAAAAATTCTTTAATTGACAAACTAAAATATACAGATAAAGTTCTTAAAAATTAAATGTATATGATTCTAGAGTCAATGATTGATTATTTCTGATAATGAACCGTGTTACCATGGACATGTTGTTAAACTTCTAGAAGTCCCAATTTTCCCATTGTAAAATGAGGATAATAATTCCTAGTCCCAAGACTTTTGAGAACAAAGTAAGAAAGCATTTGTAAAATGTCGACAGCAGTAACTGGCCCATAGCAGCACATTTTGACTTTATCCAACTTCCTCTTATAAGCCCAATTTTTCTTCCTTCAGAAGAAAGACTAGGAGACATGCATCTTAGTAGTACCCATTATAAAACAGAGCACATTTTGGGGCCATGTCTACAGGAGTTAAAGGCATCCTGTTGCCTACATTCTATTTAAAACATAGCCTGGTTAACCCTAACTTTAATGAGAAATGGGGCTTGTTGTAAATGCAGAAGTGTAGCCTCTGCATCCACCTGTCTACACAGGAAATAGGGGCTCCAGTTTCTGTGAAAGGCACTCAGGGCTCCACTTTATTATTTCCCTATTCTTGGCCACAAACACGTAACACTTGCTAAAGACCCACTCTTTATAGAGCCTGACCTAGGCTTTTTACCTACAACTTCTGGTTCTTCTAACAATTTACGAGCAGATGATGTGGAAATGGGAGCCCTGTAGAGCTACAGTCTGAATGAGGATGGGGCCTGGGGCCGGCAGAGAGAACCACATCTGAGGGGAATGATCGCCCCTGCAGCAGGGTGGCTGTCCAGTGGCCAAACGTGTCACAGGTGGGACATGCAGCAGCACCTGATGGAGAACATACCTGGGGGTGTGGTATTCGGGGACTTGAAAGAGCCTGGAGTGGGCACACGACAGCAGAGGACAGCTGAGGGACAGCTGATGGTGACTGTTGGGTTGATGATCTGCAGTGGGATGAGAATCCAAGTGGGGAAACAGATGAACTCTCTCTGGTAGTCTACAAAGAGGCCTTTGTCTCCCTTGGAATAGTGGACAGCTGGGAAACAGACTCAGGACTCAGCATGTAGAGTTCCAGGAGCTCCAGGGGTATTCGCATGTCCAGCCGAGGCAAGTCTCAGGGGCCATGGTTGGGAAGATGTGAGATCCTGAAACATGAGATGGAGACAGTTGGAGAGAGTGTCCTCAGAGGACTTTGGCTCCGTGGACATCCCTGAGTGTTCAACGTTTATAGGGGCCATTTGTACCTTTGTAGTAAGAGTTACCACTCCCTGAGTGTGGTGGGTAAATCTGGTGGGTTTCAAGGACCTGCCACTTCAGGGAAGGTCTCGGAGGGCTGGTGGTTAGGGTCATGGTGGCATGCCACCTCTTGCATTCCTCTACTAGGACGGAGGCCAGATTTCTGGTAGGTCTCCTTGAGTTCTGGAGGTGACACCCTCTACAGCCGGG
This sequence comes from Hystrix cristata, assembly GCA_004026905.1. NCBI lineage: Eukaryota > Metazoa > Chordata > Mammalia > Rodentia > Hystricidae > Hystrix > Hystrix cristata. Next base: position 16,648 of record PVJO010021381.1, on the reverse strand, counting down.
GATGTTGCTCCTGCCCACATTCCTGGTTCCGTGGAAGACTTTCGGCATTGAGTGGGTATCGGAGGTGGAAAGGGCCCTGTGACAGGCTCAGATACGGTGGGGTCAAGGTTCTTGCCGACTGATCCACTGGATCTTTGGTGTCCGAGCTGTTAGTGGTGAGTTTATGGTGACCTCCAGGCAGGCCTTTGGGACTCTGGAGCAGGACCACACCATCTGCAGTGGAGAGTGTCACACTCTTGGGAAAGCAGCCCCGGAAGCCGCACTGAATCCTAGACCATGAGGTGCCAACAGAGCTTCCGGTGGTCAGCTAACTTCTGTTGGCGGCCAAGTCATAAATAAGGAGCCTATCATTAGACGGAAGGGCACATCCAGAAATGTCACATGCCATGCCAGAGAGCACGAGTCAGCTGTGTGAGCAGGTGGCCTAGACCCTATGTCACCCACTAGTCATGCCAGTGATGGTGGCGCAGATTGCATCATCTCTGCACATGTCCCTGTTCAACTGAAAGAGAGAGACGCAGATGTTGGTTTGTAGGTGGGCTGGCAAGGGTGTGGAAATGGAAGCGAGTGTATGTCAGGTAACTACACCTTATTGATTACATTTTGACTGCTTGGATGGACACCTTCTAAAACTTAAATATGTCGTCGCTTTCTTTTTTGAAGTTTTATTTTCTCCTGAAAGAATTTTTAAAAACTCAGGATACATAAATTATTTAAATTACAGTTATATTCACATTCTTTCCCTCCCTGACCACCTAATTTAAGATAATCAAGTTTTTAGACTTTTATTTAAACATTTCCTTCTGCCCATCCACTGGAGTCCATCTGGAATAATGTATTTTTCTCAAATTGTATGGGTAACTCAAACCAAGATCACTCATCTGGAGAGAAAATGGTTGTATTTCACAGTGTTCACACAGGAGCAAATCGATCTGTAGCTGTGAAATGAATAATAGTGTTATTTGACTAGAGAGTTAAATAAAAGTTGTGGAAATGATAGAGTTGAATATTTTGCATTTATTATCGCTATTTTCTCTGGATTTCTCTTTGGGAAGCTCTTTTTGCTTTTTTCTTTTCACTTTTCACTTTTAGTAAGCAGCAGAAAAGACTGTGTTGGCACAGGGTGGGTACAGGGGCAATGAGGTAAGGCCTCTTGAGGTGGACACAATTGTGAACCCAACACAGTACCTTCTTGATCAGGCCTGACTCTGTCTGCCCACAGGATCGCTCCCCAAGGTGGGGAACAGGGCCACGGACAATCCTGGACACGGTTTTATTCTCCCTCCCTGTGCACGCAGAAACTTGAGGCAGGCTCCAGAATCTAGGTGACTTTGCTTCGGTTCCTTCCCTGTGTCGATGCTCTAAGCTCTGGAAAACATTTACTCTGTTTGTGTCTCATTTTTCTTACGTGTCAGAGAAGATGGTTATGTTTTCTTCCAGGTTTGATTTTAAATGTTTAGAAACAGATTTTTGAACATAATCAAGTCTGACTGAAATGAATATCAGCTACCTCGAAAGTACATCCTCCTAAAGAGCTTCTTAAAATGGTGTTTGAAGGTTAAATAGGTTAATGTATGGATTGTGACAATCTTCTAATAGTTACACTAAGTCCTCAGTACTTCCTTATTCTCCCTCCAACAAGATGACATTAAAATGTTGCACTGTAATGTTTTTAAATTTTTCTGGCAGAGTTTGAGAGATAAAGATCTTATTTTTAAAACTCAATTATCTGAGTAGATGACACATGCCCTCCCTACAACTCTTACAGAAATTTTCTAAAGGTGGACCAATAGGATTTCCCATTCACAGCATGCTCTGTTCTCTGCACTTCCCTTCTTAACCTCCAACAGGATTTGATCCAAGTTTAAAAAATCCATTTATATTTCTGAAAAGTTTGAAGCAATCAATTTGATAAACTTATCACCTACTAGTGAGGGAGTATTTCCTGGTATTTGCCTAAAACCTGCCTGTTTCATTTCATCCTGACATCTGGCTGTGTTTTGCATATTCATTGAGAAGAGGGTTTTTCAATTCTTTACCCTACTGATAACCTTTTGAAATACATCCTGGGAAAAATAAACACCGTGGGGACTGGGGCTTGGAACCCTTGATGAGTGAGGACAGTGCTGCTGTCACATGTAAAGGCTTGTGAGTAAGAAGAGACCTTGCTTTGACTTTCATAACCCCGGTGCTCACAACAGTGCCTGTCCTAGAGCGAGTGCTCAGTGATATTTGCTGAATAAATGAAGGGACTAAATTAGAACAGGAAGTGGTTTTTGAAGCCAATGCAGATGATGATTTTCAGACAGAAAATTATTATCTCAAATATTTCCTAGCTAGCGAATGTTATCATGCCCCTCTCTTGATTTTGGAGATTTTATCATGTCTAGCAACAATACTGTGGATTCAGATCTGAAAATCATTTCATTGGTTACAAGACACTGAATATATGGTAATTTAGTGCAATGCAGATGCATGTTCTTCCTGTTGGAGTTCTATTGATATTATCCATTCATTTTATTTATTTGTTTCATGTAATAAACAGTTTGGCATGTAAGTAGAGAACAACTCTTGTTAAGGTTGTTTCCGTTGATTCCATCCTTCCACTTCCTGTTTTCACAATTTGCTGGCCGATCAAATAGATCTGTGGTTTGGAAGCATGTGTCAACTGAAAAGATATCAAGAATAAAATGCACATATACATCCCCCAAGCGCTCTGTTAAAATCAGTAAGATTGCACAAGGCAGGGGCCTCAGAGAGCATTTTAACAGAAGAAAATTGGCAGGAATTAGTTCATTCAGTGTAGTCTCCAAGCTTTAATAAACCATTTCTTATCTCTTTTGGCCAGTGGACAGCTTCTAATTGGTAAGGGTCCAAGGTAAGGCAAACAAACGGGGGGGAAACCTGTCTGCCTGGCTTTCTACATCAGCGAGATAGCCCTATCGTCCATCAACGGACAGCCTTCACTTTGACAACAGGAAAAATGTGACTCAGCTCAAACAAAAGGGGAAGTCCCAGCACTGGGCTCAGACAATGGGCCTGTCATTTTATGGCCTCGCAGTCTGTCTTGGCTTCTTTGAAGATATGTAGAGGATGAGAACTCGGCTTCTCCACTGGGTGCTGAGCAGGAGCAGTGTATTTAGAATCTAGGGAGAGGCATTATGCAAGGCTAGGAGCAGAACAAAGGGAAAAACAGGAAACTTGGGGTCAGGCTGAAAAAATGGTGCCTTAAATCCTAGGAATACTGCATTTGGGAATGAAAATAGGAGGGCCCAGCAACAGAACAAAAGGCACATAAAATCATCCTTAGAATGATGAGCCTAGTGGATAAGCAAAACACAAGAAGTAGTCCACAAGGTATTTGCTTATTTTTTTCCTCCTGTATTTGCATTTCGGCAATTCTCACTGCAGAAGAGACAGCAATAACCTGCTCACAGTTGCAAAAACATCTAGGGTCTGACACTACATGCCACCTACATGCAGTATACATGCTATGCATTCATTCAAGTTTGGGGGGAAGTTGCACTGAAGACAGCTAAAGGGCTGAAGCATATGTGTATTTCTTTGGCAAACGAGTTCCATCTTATATGAGTTACCACTGCCAACACCGAATGGGCAGACCACACTGTAGAGCCAGAGGCAGAAATAGCCCACTCTCCCCCCTGGTGACACCCTTCAGGGTCCCAGGGCCTCAGGCAGCCTGACTGCCCCCCATCTGCTCCAAGCTGTTGTCAGTTGGTGCCTCAAGCATCTGACGTACTTTGCTGGTTCCAGTTCTCCTATGCTGGTATCAGGGAAGCCTCCACTCTTCCTCTTTCGTGGCCTGTGATCAGATGGTAAATGTGCACGATGAGGCTGAAACGGACCTACTGACAGGAACCAGGGAGGGCAGCTAAACATCGCCAGGGTTTTAGAGTTTTATGGTAAAGACAAAGACAATCATGAAGTCATCCCCATATGAACAAGGCTCTTCTTCAGTTTCACTCTTTCACGCTCCACTGAGAACAAGTTTATTTCTGACTGAATTATGTCAAACTTATTTTACTGTTTCCTTGTAACTTGTGGTTATCTTGTCCCGGGCTATGGTGCAGCAGCGCCCCTAGACTACTGGAGATTCTTTCTCATTACTGGACAGTCCTATCTTCCGCTCCTTTGTATCCTTGGTACAAGTTGCTTGAAACATATCTATCACTCTATAGACATTTTTAATGGAATTAATGAAGTTTCAACTGTGTTTTCATTAGTTACGTTTTCTTTCAAAGGGCCCCAAGGAAGAGAGATATATAATGTAATCAGACTAGTACAGAGCTAGAATTAAAACAATAAAAACTAGAAGTCTCCTCTTTCCTGCAACAGAAATTATAGATGGATTTTTCTCCTTTGGCTACCATGGGAATACACAGCAATGAAGAAGAACCAGCTAACACAAGTCCTCAGAGGAAGCAAAGAAGCCTCAGGTTTTACGTCAGGTTTCTGTAATAGAAGCTCGTTACAGAGGAGAACATCAGAAAATACCATGAGTCTTAACCTCATTCTACCCATGAGATTTCCAGAATCTTCTCCGGTCTCGTTAGAGGGGAGGCCCCGCTTCCTCCTCCCGACTTGTGTGTGCCGGGCTGCTTCTCCTTTCTCTGTTCCTGCTCTCACTCTCCCACGTCACATACAGTAACAAAATGACTAAAACTTTCCTCACTGTGCTCACTGTGTGGGCAAAAGGAAGTTCACTCACAGCCTGGCAAATCTGCCACGTCTTCGGCGTCCTCAGGCAGCAGTGGCCAAAAGGCCTCTGTGGAGCTGGGGGAAGACGTGAGATCCTTCTCCAAACCCCATCGCTGCCTTTCCGTCAGGTTAAATCTCACCTGCTCAGCGAGGCCCTACCTTGATTATTTGCTTCAGCACTGAGGATCTTTCCCCAAACCTTATATCCTGGCACCTCTGGAGTTTATTACTCTGTTTCCCCTTTGCTGTGCCACTTATCCTCCAACATACTAGCCTGTCTCCCTGGGTTTGTTTTCTGATCTTGCTTCCCCCTGGAATGCAAACCCCACAAGGCACATTCTGTTTACAGACATATCCCAAGTCCCAAGAACATTCTGTGGCACGGAGTAGCTGCTCAATATAAATTTGTAGAATAGATGAGAAAATGCCCACCCATCGCCCATCCCTCAGCCAAGCTTTTTCAATGGAACAGCTACAATCTAAATGAAATTTCAGAGGGTTTTGGAGGAGAACTGTAACCTAAATCCTATTATATCTTCATGTAGCACGACAAACAAGACATCAGGAGCCAGTTCGATTAGGCTCAATTCACCAAGACTTTACTTTTTTTTTTTATTATTTTGAGATAGTGTCTCACTATATAGTCCAAGTCGGCCCTGACATTGTGGTCCTTCTGCCTCAGCCTCTTGAGGGCTTGGATTGCATGCATGTGCCACAATGCCTGGCTAAATTCGTCAGGAGTTTTAAAATGTCTCTTCTGGCCCAAGAACTATGCTGGGTGCTAGGGAGTGTGGAATAAACTATTGCTTCTGTTTTCAAGTTTACTGTCACCTAGAAAGACAGACATATACAAAGTGCCCCACAAGAATGTGATGAGTGCTAAACCTGCAACATAAACTAAGAGCGAGTGCATGAGGAGTTGTACTGAACATAGATCAGTTCCCTGTTGCGATATGTGGATGACCAAAGTGATCCTGAGAGAATGACGAGGGGTACAGAGGTGGTAAGAAGACCTCCAAATGCCCCACAGCTGCTGTTCTCTCTTGGGAAGAGAGTTTTCCCCTAGACCTTTCCTTGCTTTATGCTATTGCAGCTGAGCCAGCAAATGGTGAGGGAAGAGCACATTGCTAAGCTGGCGCTCATTGGCTGAGGCTCTGGCTTCCAGGTCCCTGGTGGGCTGAAGCAGGCCTCCTTCCATTTTCCAGATGGGTTGCTTCCATTCCATGGAGCTACATCTGCCAGCCTGGCCAGCAGACTCTGAATCAGTCCAGTTTCCTTGTGACAGCTTCTTGTCCTCCCTCCTCCCATGCAAGCATGGTCTGTTCTCTGTTTTCTCGGTATTGCCTCAGTCCGTTACCTGTACCCCTTCTCAGGATGAGACGCAGTCGGCAGATGACTCATTGGTACATTTTTGTGACTTTCTTTTCTGCCTGTGCAGATTCAGACTCCTGCCTTAGACGTTGCTCACTGCTTGGGCTTCCGATGAGTCATACGTCTCCGGGGAGTGGATCAGGAGCGCTGCTTCCTCTGCCCTCCCTGGTTCCGAGCAGCCTCGAAGGCCCAATGAGCGTATAGAAGCTACACTGTGCTTAGCCCTTTCCTGTGAGAGGAGGGGAGAAATTCAAGTCTACAACACTGTGTGTCTGCTGATTGGCAAGAGATTGCTGTACTGATCGCTGCCCAAAACATTTAAAAACCTCCTGGAGCTTCAAGGGGCAAGAGTTTATATCTCAGGCATCCACCCTATTTGGTGTGTTCCCTGTGGCTGGAGAAAGTCGGAAACAAATGAGTTGCATTGATTTGTGAAGCTGTTACTGATTTCCTAAGACAGAGGCTAGGAAACACAAAAGGGAAACACCTAGCCTTCTGACTCCTTTGGTTTACATTTATTTCTGCATACCAGGGCATTTCTGCCACCCCTGACACAGTAAGTGTCTAATATACGTTGTGAATTAGTGCATAAAAATGCACAGAATGACCTACTTCATGCTATGAGGAGTACACAGAACCTGGAAGTCCAGTTTCTGTCTAGAAAGGAAAAATTATGCCAGTAAACTATTGAAGAATGAGAAACATGTGGGGCCAATGAAGCAGCTGAGATCTTCAAGCTCAAGAAAGAGTGTGAAAATTATAACTTTCCAATTTTATAAGAGGGGATACTGGTCTCAGGAGTCCATTGAGAACCATCTCCAAAGCATAATTTGAAGGGCTCTTAGTCTCCAGTGCACCCCAGGACACTGTCCACTCTTTTTTTTCTTTTTTAAACACCAAAAATTTTCTTTTTATTACTTATGAATATTTAAATAAAATTCTTAGTTACTATAAGATATATGGCTTAGGAAAATTTATTTTCCTATTTTTTTTTTTTGTCTACTCTTATCCACTGGTGAATTCACAACTGATCTGGTTCTCCAAGCCAGGTAATGAATATGTCTGTACTTTTCACACGTTCGTTGGAATAGAATGCTGAGGCTTTCCTCAAGCCTCCTTTTTTATCGGACTTTTTTGCTTTGAGTAACAAAGTTCAATACATGGTGTATTGGTCACTTTTTTTGTTGCTAGGACATAATACCTGACTTCTGCAATTTAAAGCAGGAAGGGTTTATTTTGGCTCCTGGCTTTGGAGCTTTCAGCCCACGGGTGGCTGGCTGGCTCCATGGCAGGAACTCATGGAGAGAACATGGTGAAGCAGAGCTGCTTAACCCATGGCAGCCATGAAGCAGGAGGAGAGGGAAAGAGCCTGAGAGGAAGGGGCGGAAGCCAGACACACCCTTCAAAGCCACACCCTCGTAGCCTGTGGCATGCAATGGGCCCCTTGTTCTAATCAGCACACCCAGTTCTGAAATCCTCAAAGGGTCGGTCTGTTCAGGCAGGTAGAGCCCTAATGACACAGCCACTTCCACAGGCCCATCAGCAACCAAGTCTCAGCACTGCAAGCCTTTCTGGTGGGCCTGCTGGATCACACTCTAACACATGGGCATGCATCTGCCATAATCTATGGATTCGGATGTGACTGTGCCCCAGGGTCAGACATGGTTATCTCTATACCTTTATTTTTCTTTTGTTTTTCACTTTTATTGAGTATAAATGGCAAATAAAATCATAGATACTTTAAGTGTACAACATTGTAGTTGTTCTGTTTGTTTGTTTGAGACAGGGTCTCACTATATAGCTCAGGCTGGCCTTGAATTTACCACATAGCCCAGGCTGGCCTCAAACTCACAGTGATCCTTCTTCGTGTGCCACCATGCCCAGCCAAGATCATGTTTTGAGATACATATACACTGTGAAATGATTTTACAATTAAGCTAAATTACATGTCCATCACCTTACACACTTACAGCAATTCTTAATTTCTTTCACTTAGAAAAGTTTCTTAATAGCCCATATGAAAAATAGTTATAAACAAAAATGTTGTCAGCTTCTCATTCCCAGGAAGGAATTAAAAATTAAGTGAACACCGCTCTAGACCATTTCTGGACATCAGTAGGTATTAATGTCTTTTTGAAAATAGAAAATTGGCAAAGTTAAGCCAGGCATGGTGGCACATGCCTGTAATCTCAGCACTTGGGAGGCTGAGGCAGGAGGACTGCTGTCAGTTTGAGGCCAGTGTGGACTACACAGTGAGACCCTGTCTCAAAAAAAAAAAAAAGAAAGAAAAGAAAATTGACAAAGTTATAATACTGCTTTGTAGCGCTGTTTCATTTAGTGTAGTGGAGTGGGGTGGACCCCTTTTCACCTCAATAAATTCATGCCAGCCGGATGTCCTCTTCCTCTCTCTCTCTCTCCATCTCTTTCCCTTTTGTGTTTTGAAACAGGGTCTTGAACTATGTAGCCCAGCCTGGCCTTGTGCTCACTTTAATCCTCCTGCCTCAGCCTACAGAGTGCTGGGATTACAGGAATGCACCACATGCCCAGCCTGATGATCTCTTAGTGTTACAGTGAATTCTTTCCATCCTCCTTTATGCCCTCTTCCTTATTCCTTCCTCTTGTCTAATAATTGTCTCTTCTGCTTTCATGTCACTATTTTGGATTCCAGACTTGGCCCTTACTTTTTCTCAAAGCCATTGAGGGCTCATGTGACTTAAGCCTTCACTCTCTGCTTCCCTCATTTGGAGTGCGAACTCCTGGATCTCCTGGCTTTACCTCTAGCACAGGAAGTACGATTTGGCATCCGCTGAGGACTCCATGAATCTTCACACACATGGTGGGGTGTCACGATGGAGGAAGAATTCTGTGGACAAAGTCACATTGGAAATGCTGGACTAAGCAGAGATGAGCAGGTTCATGCCCCGAGGATTCATTCAAATGACAATGTGTATCATGATCTCAGGGTGGGGTAAAAACAATCGTATTCCTCCAACTTCTCTGATCATAGAACTTACTTTTCTCCTGGAAGTACTCTCCGAATGTAACATGGTAACCACAGTTCATGGAGCCACCTGAAAGCCCCTGCGGGTGCAAGACACCCCGAAACTCATTCTGTTGGGGTTCCTAGGAGGCAGGCTCAGGAAAGCAGGTTTGGGACATGAGTTTTTCTCCTCCACACATTAATACATTTTTGAAAACAGAAATCAGCAGGACTGTATATACTGCTTTGTAACCTGATATTTCACTCCACATAGCAGACACATTTTCACCCCAACACGATCATGTGAACATCATGACCTCTTCGTGTTACAGCCAATAACTCTTTTCCATCCCCCATTACCCTGCCTTACACCCTTCCCCCCTCCCCCTTATTTCCTTCCTCTTGTATAATAATGGCCTCCATTCTACTTTCATGTCGTCTTTTTCAGATTCCACATGTTAGGGAGAATAGGCCATACTTCTCTTTCTGGGTCTGGCTTGCTTTGCTCAATGTGATTGTGTGCAGTTCCATCCATTTTCCTGCAAATGACATGATGTCATTCTCCTTCGCGGCTGAGTAGTACTTCGTTGTGTATGTGTACCACAATTTCCTTTCCATTCATCTGTTGGTGGGCGTCTAGACTGGTTCCATACCCTGGCTATTGTGAATTGTGCTGCAATGAACATGGGTATGCAGGTATCTCTATAATATGCTGACTTGAATTCCTTTGGGTAATACACCCAGGAATGTACAGCTGGATCAAATAGTCACTCTATTTTTCATTTTCTGTGCAATCTCCATACTGATTTCCATAGTGGCTGTACAAATTTATATTCTTAACAGTGGCGTGGAAGGCTTCCTTTTTCCCACACCCTCACCAGTATTTGTTGTTTTCTGTATTGTTGATGACAGTCATTCTGATGGGCTAAGATGGAGTCTCAATATATTTTGATTTGCATTTCCCTCATATCTAAAGATGTTGAATATTTTTTCATATACTTATTGGACATTTGTACTTCTTTTGAGAGGCATCTGCTCTTTTGTCCACTTAATCATTGAGCTATCTGACTTTCTGTTGTTAAATTTTTGTAATTCTTTATGTATTACTCCTTTGTCAGAAGAGTAGCCGGCAAAAAATGGCTCCCATTCCACTGCCTGTCTCCTCCTTCTGCAGTTGTTTCCCTCGCTCTGCCCAAACTTTTAAATCTGATGTGGTCTTGTCTGCTGACTCTTCTTGTCATCTCCTGTGCTGTAGGAGAGCTACTCGGGAAGTCCTACCTGTGCCTCTGACCTCAGGTACTTTCTCTATTCTTTCATCTGGTCATTTCAAAGTTTCAGGTCTTAAAAAAAAGAGAAAGTTTCAGGTCTTGTGCCTGGTTTTGATCCATTTTGATTAAGGCTGAGAGACAAGGATCTAGTTTCAATCTTCTATGTGAGGACATTCAATGCCCCCCCGGCTATGTTAAATTGTTATTTATTCACTTATTCCTAATTTTTCTTTAATTTTTAATAATACATATTTGCAGTACATAATGCATAAATTCCTTGTGTGGATTTGGTACGTGTTCATAACGCATCTTAATTTTTTTACTTCCCCTTTGTTCCCTCTCTCCTCTCTCCATCTCTTGGTCCTCTTCCCATTTGTAAAAGATCATCAGCCAGAAGGAAAAAATGGAAACAAAACTTTTGTAAATAAGGAGGGGAATAGGGGTTTGAAAGGAGGAAAAGTGGAAAAAAAAGAAGAATCAAGAAATACCATGTAAAATGTTCTCATTCTGGGCACAAATTCTCTATGATGAATGTCATCATTATGTATATCTAAAGCATACCAATAAAATTAATTTTAAAAAGATCCATCTCTGTTGCCTTTTATCTATCTTTTATTTTGCTCTTTAAATTGGGTTTGTCAAATAAGAGAAACCAAGTGATATTTAAGTTTGTGTGTCTGATTTATTTCACTTAACGTTATGGTCTCAAGATGTATCCGTTTTCCTACAAATGACTCAAATTTATCTTTCTCTATGTCAGAGTAATACACCATTTTGTATAAATACCACAGTTTTGCTGGGCGAGGTGGCACATTCCTGTAGTACCAGCACTCAGGAGGCTGAGGCAGGGGGATTGCTGTGAGTTTCAGGGCAGCCTGGGCTACATAGTGAGTTTAAGACCAGTCTGAACTACGTAGAGGAACTCTGCCTCAAAACAAACAAACAAACTCAGAAACAAAACAAAACAAAAGAAGTAAATATCACATTTTCTTTCTTTATCAGTTCACCGGCTGATGGACGTATAGATCCCTTCCATTTTTTTTTTTTTTTTTTGTGGTGCCGGGGATCGAACTCAGGCCCTTGTGCTTGCAAGGCAAGCACTCTAATCACTGAGCTAAATCCCCAGCCCCGCCCCTTCCAAGTTTTAACTATTATGATTTATGCTGGTATAAACATGGGTGTGCACGGATCACCGTAACATGACGTTTTTAACTCTTTCAGGATGATACCTAGGAAGAGAATAGCTGGGTTGAATGGAATTTATAATTTCAGATTTTGAGGATTCTCTACTATTGTTTTCTATGGTAGTTATTCTAACTGACATTCTCACCAACAATTTAGAAGTGTTCTTTTCCCCCAGCAGCCTTGCCGGCATTTGTTATTGTTTGATTTGATGATGGCCATTCTTTCCAGAGTAAGATGGACTCTCAATGTTGTTTTCATTTGCATTTCTCTAATGACCAGAGATGCTGAACATTCTTTATGTGTTTATTGGCCATTTAGACTTCTTCAGAGAAATGTTTGTTCATTTCAGTCAGCCATATTTTGATTAAGCCTTTTATTTTGGAGGGGTTAATTTTTTGAGTAATTTGTACATTCAAGGTATTAGTCCTCTGTCTGAAGAGTAGCTGGCAAAAACATTCCCATTCCATAGGTTGTCTCTTCATTCTGTTGGTTTCCTTTGCTTTGCAGAAGATTTTAAATTTGTTATGATCCCATTTGTTGATTTTAATGCTTTTCGCCTGTGCAATTGAAGTTCTGTGCAGAAAGTCTTTGGCTATCCTGTCTTCAAGAATTTTATCTATTTTATCTTCCAGCAGATTCAGTGTTTCTGTTTCAGTATCTGGGTTACTGGTGCATTTTGATTTTAGTGCAGTGCACAATATGGGTTGTGGTGGACTTATTGTGGTCAATTTGAGCAGGAATGCCCAGCTGGACTGAGTTGATACGGTTCTGGGAGTAGAGGCTCCACCTGGGGATTGTTGCTGACACAACATTAAAGAGAATGGGAGCAGAAGATAAGGGCTGGCTTTTTCCAGGAGAAGGTCTGGTGTGGCTCGTTCTTCTGAAGGGAACTCAGCTGTTCTCATCGCAGAAGGGGCTTGGGGCCTTGCTGTAGTCGAAGATGGCTGCTGTTTGCTTTGGGGAGCTCTGGTCTTCATCTCTGCTGTGAGTGTCGTACCTGGCTCCAGTATAGATTTCTTTGGTTTTTTAGTGCAGATACAGATGTACATGGGCTCTTGCTGTGGGCTCCCAGCCCTTGATTGGACCTCTTGGGTCTCCAGTGCGTAATAGATGTGCTACACTCTTCCTCCATTTGGCTTGTGTGTGTGACTGTAATGTGTAAATGTCCTGTATTAAATCTGCTGTCTTGCCAACCATTGACTCTAGAAAGGTAACTAATACCTGGGTCTAGATTCAATCCTCTGCATGTGGATACCAGTTTTCCCAGCACCATTTGCTAAAGAGGCTTTCTTCCAGTGTATGCTTTTTGTTTGTTTTCTCCCCTTCGTCAAAGATCAGATGGCTGAATGTGCCAAGGGTTGTTTCTGTGTCCTGTATTCTGTTCCACTGACCCACATATCTGTTCTTGCACTCATACCATTTTGTTTTTATCACTGTTGCTTTGTAATACAACTTCAAATCTTGGACTATGATGCTTTCCACTTGTAACCCGGGACTGCTTTTGCTACTCTGGGTCTTTTCTGGGTCCATATGAATTTTAGGGTTGTTTTCTCCAGTTCTGTGAGGAAATTGTTGGTATTTTGATTAGATTTACATTAAATCTAATCATCAGTTTTGGAAGTATGACAGTTTTGATAATATTGGTTCTGCCTATCCAGGAACAGGTAATATCGTTCCATTTTCTTATATTCTCTTTGATCTCCTTTTTCAGAGTTCTATAGTTTTCATTATAGAGGTCTGTCCTTTCCTTTGTTGATTCCTAAGTATTTAATTTTTCTTGAAGTTATTGTGAATGGAATTGTTTACCTAATTTCTTTCTCAGTGGGTTCATTATTGGTGTATAGATTTTTGTTTGCTGATTTTTTTTATTCTGCTCACTTGTTTATTAGTTCCAGGAGTGTATTTATGGAAATTTTGGGGTCTCTATGTAAAAGAGCATGTTGTCTGTGAAAAGGGATAGTTTGGTTTCTTTCTTTCCCATACTGTTCCTTTTACTTATCTTGCCTAATTGCTTTGGCTAAAGTTTCAAGCGCTACACTGAACAGGAGTGGTGACAGTGAACAAAGGCTACCTAATTTTCTCAGCACCATTTATGGAAGAGGCTATCTTTTCTCCAACATATATTTTTGGTTCACTTTTCCAGAATCAGATAGGTCGTGTGGATTTCTGTGTCCTCTGTTGTGTTTAATTGGTCTATGTGTCTTCTCTGTGTGTGTCTGTGTGTGCATGTGTATGTATGAGTCCCATGCAGTTTTTGTTAACATGACTTTCTAGTATAATTTGAAATTGGGTCATTGTGAAGTCTCCTACCTTGCTCTTTTTGCTTAGAGTTGCTTTGGTTCTTCTGGGTCTTTTGTGTTTCCATATAAATTGTGGGCTAATTTTTCCTAATTCTGAGAGTGTCATTGGAATTTTGATGGTGATTATATCCAATTTGTAGATTATTTATGGTAATATGGCCATTTTAACAATATTAATTCTGCTAATCCATGAGCGTGGGAGGTCTTTCTATCTTCTTCAATTTCTTTCTTTAGTGTTTTAAAGTTTTTATTGTAGAGGTCTTTCATCTCCTTTGTTAGGTTGATTCTTAGGTATCTTTTGAAGCTATTAATGAAATTATTTTTCTGATTTCTTTCTCAGATAGTTCATTACTAGTTTATAGAAAAGCTTTTTTTTTTGTAGTATTGGGGATTGATTTCAGGTCCTTTTCACTAAGCTGCACTCCTAGCCCATTTTATTTTGAAATAGTCTCACAAAGTTGACAACACTGGGTTTGAATTTGGGGTCCTCCTGCCTCAGGCTTTCAGGGACTTGGATTTAGACAGGCACCACACCATGCCTGCTAACCACTGATTTTTTTTTAAATGTTGGCTTTGTGTGCTGTGTTTGTTGCGTACTTTTTGTGCACATTATTAGTTATTAGTGAATAATACCATCAACACGGCTGTCCTTGTGTTTTTAAGTTCTAGTACAACTAAGCATAAACAGTAAAATGTTATTAATCTTTATTAAGATTAATAGAGAGAAAACTGAGAAATCCAGAGATTTTTCTTTAACTTGGCCAGGGTCAAACAGTTGGTGAGTGATATAGTCAGAGCTCTCTTTGAAGCCTTATACTATACAATATAAAGATTATTTATAGTGATTTGACCTATAAATATTCTCCCAAGAGGGAGAACTCAGCTATTTATATATTTTGAAAATCTTGGGAAAACTCTCCACATATACTCAAAGTATTATTTGTGGAATAGGAATTCCCTTTTATATAGAATTTGATAGATAGGTATCGTTTCTGTGGTAGTCACTTTTTAAATTTTTTCTTCAGTTTTTACTAGTCCATGCTTGCCTTGCTTAATGTTTACACTCCTCGTGTGGAGTTGGTGCATGTATGTAACATCTTAGTTCCTTTTTTCACCCCCTTTCCCTCTCCTCCCTTCCCCCTCCCTCCATCTCTTGATCCTTTTGAGAAAGATTATCTTCCTACTTCCTGTTCTCCTTCATTTTGCTCTTTATTTACACTTTGGGTTTCTTATACAAGAGAAAGTGTGTGATACTGAAGCTTGCATGTCTGATTTACTTCACTTAACATCATGTTCTCAAGGTGCATCCATTTTCCTCAAATGACTCAAGTTTATCCTTCCTGTGATAGAGTGTGGTTGTCACTTTAAAGGCATCAGTTCTACTTTCAAAACCAAAAAGTGAGATGTAGAACTGTCTCTGCATAGGAGTTGGCTTTGGTTTGCAGCCCTACCTGCGTTTTCAGACACTGAGTCTCTTATGGCTCCTGTCCCCCTGGCTTGCGGTAATTACAGATGAATGATATGGAAGACTCATATCTCTCACCAGGGTCCTGAGGATAATTAAGAACCTTAATTATCCTCAGGAGAGAGGTTTGGGTTTTGCCTTTCAGCTCTCTGCACCACAAAGGCAGGAAGAAGCTCAACTCCCTGCAGCCCTCCACTATGACAACAAATGACTTAGGCTGGAATTTAAGCATTTCTACTGCTCACTTAGTCCATAAGTCAAATTCTTTGCAGTTGAGTTCTCTTTGGCTCTCTAGATACACACAGTAAATTGTTTTTTAATCTGGCATTTATTTTCACTTGACTCATTTTTAAAGTCTTCTTCAGTTTTTTCCTTCTGTTCATTTAAAACTCTATTAGCTTGGGGACACCATTCATTTTGTAAGCAGTGCTTTAAACACATTTCATCTATCAGGATTAATTTTGCTGAATGCATCACCAAATAAATACATTAAAAACAATTGTAACACTTCATTAATCAAAATGTTGACTTCCACAGCTGTGAAATGGGCCCCCTCTTAAAAATTCACTTCCTTTGCTCCTGAGTGCTTGTCTATTTGACTGAAATATAAAAAGTGATGTAAAATGCTGTCATTCTTTTTTAAATTTTTTTTAAATGCTGTCATTCTATTAGAATATGTATGCAAGATTTGAAGGTGCAATCTATTATAATTAAGGCTAATTAATTATTATGTGGTCAGATGAACAGCAAATGCACATGCAAAATCTAAAAAGTTAATGATTTGAAAATTGGTTAATCAATTGTGCATTCAGACACGCATTTGTTTTAGTAGGCAGACACCTGCACTGTATAAGGGATTGGTCTATATTTAAAAAAAATTAAAGTCAAACATTTTCGAAGTATCTGTTCTGTGGGGGAAAAATAAACGAAGATCAAATGGATCTAATTCTTAAAAACCAACAATAAACACTTTTTAAAAGAAGGGAAAATATTAATATGCATACTCCTTAAAGTGGCAAAAAGAAAGGAGTCCTAATTACCCACTTAGTGGGAGGTATTCAGCCTGAAACTAAAAAGAAATCTCCACCCCGTGAAAATTCCCCAAAGGGCCAGTGTCCAGGTGGAGCGGAGGCTCTACTTTAAAAATAACACTAGAACTGTGTAAAGATGTGCAAATCCCCAGCCAGCTAAGAAGTTTCAAGCAAGCTCTTTTCATCTCCTAATTTTATCAACAACATACCTCAAAAAATAAGAAAAAAACAAAAACAGAAAAAAGCGGGGGCGTTACAGGCAGGCACAGTAGCAGCAACAGTAAAACTCTAAAAAGGAGTAAGGTAGAAAAATGAACCAGCAAGAAAGA
>PVJO010021380.1:0-30228 GCA_004026905.1 Hystrix cristata | reverse complement strand
CCACATCAGCCCATGGTCATTTTTTTGGGTGATGGGGATCAAACTTAGGACCTTGTGCTTGCTAGGCAAGTGCTCTACCACTTGAACTAAATCCCTAGGCCCCCCAGCCCATTGTTTTTAATTGAGACACTCCAGAGAAGATGCCTACCTGCCTCCTGGCACATCCAGCAGGGCTGGGAAGAGGCTGCCAGTCCGCGAAGGGGTCAGCTGCCTTCCCGCCCAGCTGAGCCGGGGCACTGTCCACAGTGCCACACGCTGGGTGTTTTGGGCCTGACCAAGCCACACAGACCGGGAGGCATCAGCTCTGTTGCCCAGAGCAGGGGCCCAGATATCCTAGAGCTGATTCCAGCTTCCCAGTCCCCTGTTTCCCTCAGCCAGAGGACAGGAGCAATTCAGAATCAGGATTGGGGGAAGGGGGGCCATGCAGAGCCTTAACCACCCTCCAGGGACACAGGTATATGAGGCGAAGATCTTGGGCTTGAACATTTACAGGTAGCACTCAGGATTGAAAACTGATTTATAGTCTGACGGCAGGCGGGAGGGAGCAGGGGGAAGGTGGGGAGCTGTGTACAGTGCAGCCTTGTGGGGCGGTGGTAATTATATATTACATTGAATTGTCCTTGCATCGTGGTGAAGGGCAGCGGGAATGAGACTCTAAATCAGACTTCCCTGATGCTCCCATAGCTCACCTCCCTGTGATGTGGCCCCAGAGCCCAGGGCTGATGCTGCTCCGGACACACACACACACACACACACACACACACACACACACACACACACACAGAGCGCGCCTGGCCAGAACTAGCCTGACTGCCTGATGACTGACAGACTGACTAGGGACCCAGAGAGCGGGAAGAGGGAAGTTATCAATTCTGGCAGCTTCCAGGGGCTGCTCATCCAACAGGCCTCACTGTTTAGCGCCCCCCCCCACATTTCCCACTCTACCTCTTCCCCACCGAGGCCTGGTGAGGCTATTACTGGCAGAAGACATCCCTGTCCTCTGTTCAGTCACCCTCACAACATCTCTTTCTCCACAGCCACTGCCCTGGTTCATTAGGGGCCTTATCACTTTTCTTGTTCTTGTTTTCTTTTTCCCACCGTGGTGCTGGGGATGCAACCAGGGCCTCATGCATGCAAGGCATGCACCCTGTCACGGAGCCATCTCCCCAGCCCACCTCATCACTTTGCACCTGCATTTTTGTCACCATCTTCTAACTGGTTCCTCTAGCTCACCCTCACCCCTAATCAAGTCATCCTTTGAGTTGTTGCCACAGTAGTATCCTTGAACCCACCTCTGACCAAAATCTTTATCATTTGTCTGGGAATTCCAGGAGTAGAGAAAGGTGGTCCAACTTTGGTTTGAAGCCCCCAGAGGTAACTGAATTTCCATCTTCTCTCTGAAATCTACCCTGGGTCTTTGCAGGTGGTGACTGCTGGCTCACCTCTTGCCCCGAGCTAGCAGCCCATGAGGAACACTGGTACTCAGCTTTCCTGATTAGCCCTTTCCACGACCAGACCCTGGTCCTTAGGACCAGCTAGGTGGATTTCCCACAATGCCTTGTCACTCCCTCCTGGCCCCTGCACATTCTGCTTCAGAGGCAGGTGGTGGTGCCACGTGGCAGTGAGAAGGATCTCTAGGGCAGCCGGATTTGGCCCATGGCCAGGTATTTGAGTAGGTTACTGATTAAGAGTCTATAGCCAGACTGCCTGAGTTCAGATCTTGGCTCTGCTTTTCTTTACTTCGTTCAAGGCAAGTGACTTAATCTTTGTGCCGTGTCTCCATTTCTAAAGTGAAGATAATAATAGCACCTTCTTCTAGCATGTTTGTTTTGTTGTGGTTTTTTTTTTTTTTTTTTTTTTTTTTTTTTTTTTTTTTTTTTTTTTGAGATTTTTATGTAGTTCAGGCTGGCCTTGAACTCATCATGTAGTCCAGGCTGGCCTCAAATACTCAGCGATTTCCTGCCTCAGCCTCTTGAATGCTGGGATTACAGGTACAGGCTACCATGCTCAGCCTCCCAGCATTGTCGAGCAGATTGGATAAGTGAGTGTAAGTAACTGTCTCTGCTGATAGAATAGCTGCGCACTTCTGAGCAATTGCTACTTTAATTCAACCCCTCTGAGCCTCAGTTTCCTTGTTGTAACAAATCTCCACAATACCTGTCTCCATGAAACTACCTCAGGATTTTTGTGAAAATTGAATAACACATTCCCTTTGGAAACTCCCAAAAGCTTTTCATGCTAGATGAGTGCTCTACTACTGAGCTATCCCTCCACCCTATTATTTATTATCTGGTACTTTTGGCTTAGGATTCTCAGGGTTTGGGCCAGAGGACTATATCCCTTTAGCAACAGAGCAGCTACCTTCATCCTTCATCTTCCTCCTACACCAGCCTCAAGGCAGGAAACTGTGGAGTCCTGGAGAACCACCTTTAAGGTGCTGGGTCCTCTTTCACCCTGAATAAAGGGAATAAGGTTACGTGGACAGACACATCTCAGATAGAAAGAGATGTGATTTCAAAGGAGGCTGCTAAAATAAACTAAGAATGGGTTGCTTATTGACATTGTGCATGATTATCTCCTTTGTTACAAAGGGTGACCCAAATTCTGTGGGGCCCAAAGCTTATACAATTTAGGAAACCGTCTTTAAGGAAAAGAACACAAGATTATGAACAGGCAATTAAACTCAGTCTTTGGAAGGGGCCTGTGCAGATGAGGAGCGCCGTGAAGCCTGAGCTCCATTCGCTTCGTAGAAAATTCACCCCATCGCTGTGCCAGATGGGAATCTGCTAAAGACGTGTCAGTTGCTTATGGCTGAATGGACCATTTCCACCCACTGCAGATAGGCCGTGACTTCTAGTGGGCTACATCCTCTATCCAACTTGGAAGTTGCCTCATTAATAGGCTCTGGCTCCTCCACTGGCTTTGCCTCAGGCTAATTGTTCATTTTCAAGACTCACCAGCTATTTATTTTTGCTTTCAAAAAGTTTGCATGTGAGTCACATTGCATTAATACTCACACTTAATTTGGGAACCGCTCCTTTGCCCCAGCTTAAACTAGATGCCTTGGACTTGGTTACCAAGTAAGATACAACTTTTTCTCGTCCCAATTAGAGGAAATGCAAGATAGATTTGAGGGAATGATGGTGACACTTGTCTTGGAGTCTGTTTGTAAAGTCTCTGGCCTAGCTGGGTGTGGGCGCATGCCTGTAATCCCAGTACTTGGGAGGCAGAGGCAGGAGGATTGCTGCAAGTTCGAGGCCAGCCTGAACTACATAGTGAGACCCTGTCTCAAAACCAAAAAAAAAAAAGAAAGAAAAAAAGAAAAAAAAAGGTAAAGTCTCTGGCCCAACTCGAATTTTTCTACTCTACAAAGCCCCTGCTCCCAGCCTCATCCTGCCCAGTTGTTTTCTAATTATGAAATGGTAATGTTTATTTTCTTTTTTATTTATTTTGACAGAGTCTCTGTTATCCCAAGTGCTGAGATTACAGGTGTATGCCACTGTGCTTCTCATGCTAATGTGCATTTCCAAGGACACCCAAGTGCTGGGCCTGCCTGGTTTCCAGGGAGTGGCTTCTGAAATCAGAAGGCACATGGCAAGACACCACCAGAGGACAGTACACAGGGGTTCTTCCTCAGATCCCCCCCAGGGAGGGTCACCCCCTGAGTTCCTTAGCACTGCCCAGAGGCCCCGTTTACATGATTTCCCCCAACAGAGAGAAACAGATGACAGGTGGGAGTGTATGTGAGTGTGCAAGTGTGTGCATGCAGGCACATGAGCTTACATATATAAGAAGTGTGCATGCATGTGTGAGACACTGAGTGCTCACATGCCCATTAGTGTGCCCACTAAGACAGGAAGGGGTGGTGGAGGCCGGCATGCGGGAAGGAAGGTCTCAGTCTAAGCACACCGCAGTATGGTTCTAGATGTCACCAAAGGTGAAACTTGCTTTACCAGCCTTGCTCTATAATCAAAAGGCAAAAAGAAGCTAGCAAGGCAAAAAAAGGTCTCAGGACAGGCACAGGGCGCAGCAGGCACAGGGTGCAGCTGCCAATATCACCACCAGTTCCAACAATGACATCCCTTTCCCAGACCCCTTCCCTGAGCTATGACTTACCAGAGCCCCAGAGGCACTGCATTCCATGTGTTTGTGCCATCTTTATGCTCTCCTGGGCAAATTTTTCCACGTGGCCTGGCCCCTCCCCTCCGAGGAGCCTGAGCTGCCCGGCCCTCTTAGTTAAGCCTGCATCAGAGAAGGCAGGAACTCTTGCCTCTGGGCGAGGCTGAAATGCAAATGAGAAGAGAAAGAACAAGACAAGGAAACTCTCTTGGATGTGAAGGGGATCTGGAAAGAGAAGCTGAAAATTTGCAAAGCCAGCCTGAGGAAAAAGCAGGAAAAAGAGGAATGAAAAAGAATGAGGAGACAAAGAAGAAATGGGAGTAAGAGAGACGCTGGGTGAGGGGAAGCTGAGAACTGTGGATTCTCCTTTCTCAGCATCTTAGAATTGCTACCCCATTTTCCTGACCCTCCAATCTTATGTGGGTGCTCTAGAACTAGTGATGTAGGAGGAGGTCCACACATTGAACCAGCTCCCTGCGACAGGGGCCCCAGGGGCCCCAGGGTCTTTTGTCTTTGTCTTTTTTTTTTTTTTTTGTGGTGCTGGGGATCGAACTCGGGGCCTTGTGCTTGCAAGGCAAGCACTCTAATCACTGAGCTAAATCCCCAGCCCCTGTCTTTGTCTTTTTGAGACAGGGTCTCACTATGTAGTCCAGGCTGGCCTTCTACTCACTATGTAGCCCAGGCTGGCCTCAAACTCGCAGCGATCCCCCTGCTGCAAACTTCCCAAGTGCTGGGATTACAGGCGTGCACCACTGAGCCCATCAGGAGCCTCATGCCTACCATGCAGTGCCTCAGCCTGGTCCTACTCTCCTGGTCAGCACTGAGAACTGGAGGGATTAGGGGGTGAGAGGCACAAAGGAGAAGGTGCTACCCACCAGGGCAGCTCTGTTTTCTCCCTTGTCACCTCAGGCTTTTCCTTGGAACTTGCCCAGCCACCGTGCCTTCTCACCTGGCTCTTGGGCTCCATGGCAGCCTAAGCATCATCTCTTGTCACTGATGGGAAGCAGAACATGGGGCTCTTTATCTGACAGTGAAAGGAACTCTGCCCAGCCTCTGTGCCTCTAATTTCCCAAAATGCTGTTTGTTTCCAGCATAAAGTGAGCTGCCCCAAGGAACTCAAAGCCTTTATTTCTGTGTCTGAATCAACAAGAAGGCACCAGCGTGAGAAGGCTACGCTCTCATGAGACCATGACAGCGTCTAGTGGAGACCTTGCCTAGGGGTTTCCTCCTCTCCTCACCATGGCTGAGTCTACAAACAGGAAAGTCTGGTCTCCAACCTCCACTTCATGATTCTCCTTCACTGTCAACAACAGCAACAGTGATACTGAGAGTAATAAAAATAGCAACCATTTACTGAGTGCCTACTACATGCCAGAGACTTTGTTAAGTGTCTTATGTACATTATTTCACCAATCCTGCAACAGCAGTGTGGGATAGTCACCACTGTGGAAAGTGGTGAAAGAAACTGAAGATTTCAGAGGTTGCCCAAGATTTCACAGCTTGAAACACAGTTGAAATTTCAACCCTGATTTACTTCCAAATCCTGTTTTCCACTTTGCTTATTTTTCCTTTCTCTGCCTCAACAATGTGTCCTCTTTTAGGTTTTGATTTGCAATTCAAAGCCTTTATCTCCAGGAAGTATTCATTCACTTCTCTCTACTTCAGTTGTCTGGTGCCCTAAGGAAGCCTCAGGTTGCAGGGCGTCTCCTGCTGGCTCTGGTTAGGTAGAGTGGAGTTCTGGCCTGCGGGGTTGAGGTGTCAATAAGAGCGGTCTGGCCTTTGGCTCCCACTCTCTGAGAGGAGGATGGGGCTTGAGAGTGGCTGTCATTTCACACTGAAAACAAGAACACGAGGCCAAGGGATCAGTGTAGGCTCACATAGTGTCTCGGGCTCTGGTTTCCATAGGGAATCGCCTGGTGAGGCTCAGGAGCCCCACAAAAGGGAGAACATGGAAAACTACCAGGTCCTCAAAAGAGCTGGGCTGGGAGCAAAGGTGGAACAAGAACTTTTCCACCAGACCTGGGCCCCTGGTAGGCTCGTACTGTTGTTTGTCCTCTCGGCAGTGCAACTTCTAATTATTCTTCTTCTCCTTCTTCCCCTTCTTCTTCCCCTCCACCTTCTCCTCCTTCTCCTTTTTTTGCCTTCATACTGGGAATTGAAACCAGGGCTTTTATGCTGAACGAAATTCCCAAACCCCCCCTTTTAGTTTTTTTGGGGAGGAGGTGCTGGGGATCAAACTCAGGGCCTTGCACTTGCTAGGTAAGCACTCTACCACTGAGTTAAATCCCCAACCCCTTTTTTAGTTTTTTGAGACAGGGTCTTGGTGTGTATAGTCCAGGCTGGTCTTGAACTCACTGCGTAGTTCAAGCTGGCCTCGAACTCATGGCAATTCTCCTGCCTCAGCCTCCTGAGTGCTGGGATTACAGGAATATGCTACCATTCCTGGTCCTTTTTTATTTTTTTTATTTTTGATACAGGCTCTTGCTAAGTAGTCCAGGCTAGACTAAAATTTTTGATCCTCCTGCCTCAGTCTCCCAGATGCTGGGATTACAAGTGTGCACCACCACAGCTTGCTATAACTTTGTATTCTTAAGGGAGACACAGCCTTCATTTCCAGTCTTGTGTTCCCCAATGAGAAGAACCTGTTCCAGAGTCTGGATGCCCCCCAGGCACCTCTCCATAAAACAGCGGGTGCCCACCTCCCAGAGACTGCTACCTCAGGCCCCTCTGAGGGGTCATTCAAGAGATGCCCTGTGGACCTGGTATCTCCCCCCCACCCCAAGAGTCTGTGAGCAAGTTGAGAGGATCTGCACAGAGAAAAGGAAAGCAGGGCAAAGACGGCTGGAAGCACCAGCACAGGGAAGAGCAGGGGTCTCCCGAGGACAGCAAGCTGCAAACAGAGATGGACAAAGCGACAGAGAACTGTGTGCCCCATTTCCCCAGGAGTCTGTGCACAGATGCAACAAGATGGCCTTAGGCATGATTTAGCATGACTCCTCTCATGTATGTGTGTGCATGTGAGTGTGTGTGTGCATGTGAGAATGTATGTGTGTTTTTGGTGCTGGCAATGAGCCTCTGGCCTTGCCCATGCTAAGCAAGTGCTCTACTACTGAGCCTAGCCCCAGCCTCTAGTCTTTTGTAAACACAAGGAAGCCGAAGGCTCTGACAGTGGACAGCAGCTGCCCACGATCACACTGCTCCAGCCATTTTCTCACAAGCAAAGGGACTGGCGGGGTGGGTGTCACAACTTTGGCCACCCCACCCACCGTGCCCCCCCCACGGTGCTTCCATCTCTCATCTGAGAAAACCTCCTGGTGCTCAGTCCCCTCATTACTAAAGAGGAGGAGGACACCTCGTTCCCTCCTTTGCAGAGCTGCTGTGAGGATCAGCTGGAAATACCAAGTGGGGAAGAGCATTACCAGCCCAGGTTGTTATTAAGTTTGTGATTAGTTGAGGTCAGCCAGGGCGGCGGGAATAATGGGAGGATTAATGTCCACGATGTCTGAAGTCTGCCTTGTCCTCTTCCCTCGGTCACCTGCCCTGAGAGAAAGCATTCAGTGTTTCCAAATTGACTTAAATAAGAAATGTGAGGCAGCAGGAGCCGTCGCTCACTCAGCCTTCCCTTGCCCAAGGCAGACAGATTTTAATTTTCGAGCCGTAATGAGAAAAAGAAACTCAGAGTTAAAGAATATTCCAGTGAGGCAGTCAAAATAGCTGCCTAGACTCTGAATCAAGAGAAGTAAAAATTAAAATTTCCCTCTCATTCTCTAGCACCAACTGGGCTTGAGGAAGCAGGACCGAGCAGGTGGCAAAGGATGCTGTGACCCTGGCTCTGAGCTCAGACGGGTGAGCAGGCCTCCTTCCCACCGCAGGGTGCTCACAGGACAAGGAAAGAGGCCGTGTGCACCTCTTCACAAGAGAGATTTACCTCGATCAGGCTGGCTTCCCTGAGTGAGGTCAGGCCTTGAGTTCAGGAAGGAGGCAACTCCCCAGCCTGCCTCGTCTGATCTCCTGAGACACAGGGCTGTTGCTGCCTACTTTTGTTTCCCTTCAGCCACTCACGTACTGCAAACAGGGGTCCTGGGAATGGGAAAAAGCCGCATGAGAAAGGAGTCACCTAAGACCTCCGCTCTCAATCTTCTGAGGGTATCTGTTCCCCAGGGACCACCCTTTCGCCTGCACTTGCACTCCGGCATGGTGGAAATGGCCAAGAGCCTGGGAAAAGGAGTGTGAGTCTGCAGGCCAGGCCCCAGCCCTCTCCTCTGCCCAGTTCTGCTCTTGTCTCTCCAGGTTCCCCAGAGCTCTGTGCTACCATCTGCCACTGACGCTCCCCGCTTCCCCTCTCCTGTTCTCATCTACTTCCCTACATTGACTGTGGAGCCCATTGTGTGCCAGGATCTGTGTGGGGGTCAGAGGCTACAGAAATAAACCAAACCCAGTTCTAAGAGAAAGGCGGGTGGTCTGGGGTTAGGGTACCACACAGAGCATGTGAGGCAGGTGAGAATAGCAGGTGGTCAAAAATTCTGGGTTTGGCATGATCTGTGTCAAAAACTGCCTCCAGTGCTCACTTCGGCAGCACATACGCTAAAAACTGCCTCCATCCTGCACTTCCTTCAATGTGACAAGCAAGTTGTCCAACTTCAGTAAGCTCCCATTTACTCATCTGCAAAATGGGAACGATACTATTTGCTTTATAAGATTGTTATAAAGATTAAGTGATTAATCTTAGTAAACTTCTTACAACAGTGCCTGGCGTATGGTAAAACTCATTAAAGAAGTTAGGCGTGGTAGCGCATACCTATAATCCTTGGGTTTAGGTGGCTGAGGCAGGAAGATAGCAAATTTGAGTCCTGCTTAGGCAATTTAGTGATACTCTTACCTCAAAATAAAAATAAGAGTTGCAGATGTAGGTCAGTGATAGAACACCCAGTACCCCCCCCCCACAGAAATAACAACAAACAAATACTCATTAAAGACCAGTTAGGCAAAAATAAAAAATAAAAAAGACTGGTTAGGTCAAGTTCAGTGGCACATGCAAGAGGATTGCAAGTTTGAGGCCAGCCTGAGCAACTGACACGATCTTGTTTCAAAATAAGTAATAAAAATGATAGGGATGAAGTTCAGGGCTGGAGTGCTTGCCTAGCATTCATGAAGCCCGGAGTTTAATCCAGAGAGAGAGAGAGAGAGAGAGAGAGAGAGAGAGAGAGGAAGAAGAAAAGAAGAAAGGAAGGAAGATCATTTATTATTTGAAGTATCCTAATTAATGATAATGCTAATATTAACTACTTTGTATTGAGTGTTTACCCCGAGCCAACCAGGGTGCTATGTATATGGCAATGACTCAACTGTGGCCCTAGTCATAAGGAGGCCACAGTCTATTAGAGGCGACAGACGCATAAACAGGCCACTAAAAAGTGTGATCACAGCCATCGTCACTTTGAGAGCTGTCATTTTCTGAGCCTTGACCATGTGTCAGATACAACGTGACGTTTTAGATCCATTATCTCCTTAATTCCTTGCTAATTCCTCAGGGGAAATATTTTACCCCTGATTTACAGAAGTTTCGTAATTGGTAACTTGTTCAACACCAGGCTGTTTCCTGAGTGAAGTGCTGACTCCAAGGAGAGTGGTCAGCTAGGCCTGAAAAGAAGGCTTCAGAGAGAGAGGCCATCTTTGAGCAGGATTTTGTAGAATAAATCATTTTCTGGGAGCCAAGACTTCTGGGGAACCTCAAGGCCCAGCACTTCTGTGGCCTGTGGAAGGACTGGAGCTGTGAACCCTAAGTGTCCCCAGGAGAAGCCCAGGCCTGCAGGTCCCCAAACAGAGCAGTGGCTCCCTGCACCCACCCTCACTACTGATTTCTTGTTTCCCTCAACACTATATTACAGCCTAAATGGAGGGTGATTATTTTAGAAGATCATAACCTAGATGAAGGATAATTGTTTTAAGGAGAATATAGTCAACAGACCTGTAATTCCAAAGGATTTCAGCTGAATTGCAGCACTGAAATAATTGCATGGAGATGGGTACTGTCTTCCACTGGCCTCGCCAAGAGCGTCAGACACCGGCAAGGCAGAGGTGTGAGCCAGGACCCTCGGGGAGGCTGCGAGTTCCTGGCTGGCCTGGAGTCATGGAAACAGCCTCTGTGAACTTGGGAAGACCCAACCGGCTTTGGGGTAGGTAGAAGTGAAACCTCTCCGTTGGTCTCAGTCATTTCCCCTCTCTTCTTTCTCTCTACCTCTTCACTGCCGAAGAATAGCCACAGAGGAGGCGGCTAGCTGGGTTCGGTCACAGGTTGGGTGGACAGAGCCAGGCTGTGGGATTAGGATCCATCTGACTGGTTCCCCATGTGGGAAAAGCTGGCCTTGTTATCATTAGCATTCTGTTTTCCTACTGAGAGCAAGGAGAGGCAGGCTTCCTGCACTAAGGACAGCAGTAGGGAGAGACCCCTAGAGGAAAGCTGCCTTCAGAGCTCAGGGCCGCCTACCTTCAGCCAGTGCAGGGTATGAGGGAGGCCTTGGGTGAAACAAGGACAGCAAGGTGGTGACGCTTTGTGTCTCCTTGTGACAGAGATTGCAGGTGCTCTCCAAACACCTGCCTGAATAAAGTGGTTTTGGAGAAAGGGAAATGGACAGGGTACCTGAGGCCCACCTACCCTTCACCCTCTTCTTGAAGCAGCCCCCACCAGGCTCTCACCTGATTCATTCTTCCTGTTAAGCAGCAGCCCTGGGAGGGAGCAGCCCCCACATCGGCAGGAAGCACGTGCACATTCCAATAAAGTGCTCAAAGAGGCAATTATTTCTGGGCTGCCTATCCCAGCACAGAGTGCAGACAGCCCGATTTCCAGAGCTGCTGTCATTGCCCCTGGCTGTTGGCAAAATTAAACTTCTTGAGAAATCAGAATGAGCTGGCCCTTCTCCAAAAGGAGTTGGAATCCTCTACCTGCCCGGGGCCATAGGGTGGGGCTGAGGGGGTGCAGGGTGTGTGGGTGGAGACAGAAGGAGATTATGGAGGAAGTGAAGTGGCATTACAGGACCCTACAAGGTGGCATGTGCCTGTCCCAGGTACTTGTTGAGACACACATGGAATGTATACCAAGTCTGCAAGTCATCCACTGGGATAGGAGCTTGGTGAGGGCAGGGTCCATGGCACTGTTTTTTTGTTTGTTTATTTGAGACAGGGTTTCACTAGCTAGTTCATGCTGGCCTCAAACTCCTGGTGATCCTCCTGCTCCAGTCCCCCTAGTGCTGGATTACAGGCACGCACCACCACCACGCCTGGCTTGGTGTACACTGCTGTGTCCCAGGACGGTGCCTGCCACCCGGTAGATGCTCAGCAACTAGATATTGATTAGTGCATACTTTGGCATCTGGCTAGAGTCCCCTGAAGACACTGTGAGGATCCTCCTTAGCCTTTTGGCCAACACAGGTCACATGCGGGTACCTCTGACAAACATGCCTCACCTCTTCACCCTTCCCATGGGACAGCGCTATGGGACATTGGATAAGATTCCTCAAAGTGAGAAATGGCCTTCTTGGGACCTGAATGGGTGGGCAGAGAAGGTGCTATCCAGGGTTGTGTCTTCCCCCAGAGTCTGAAACATCTGCCTATGCTGCTTCCACCCTCCTGTCTCCAGCCTGCCTGTCCAGCCTCAGGCGTCAGATACCCAGCAAGGCAGGGGTGTGAGCCAGGACTGTCGGGGAGGCCAGGGTCCCTGGCTGTGTCCCTGTTGCTCAGACACCTCTCGTGCACCACTTCAGGTTCTGGCCACTGCTGCGACAGCCAGCATCCACTACACAGGGTGCGACTGGACAGCTCCTGCTGGACCCTGACGTGGCCCTCCTGCTTCTTGCCTCAGGGCCTCTCTCTCACCAAGGAAGGGCTTGCTTTCCTGCCCAGGAACCCAGAAAGATGGGTTGGTTAGTGCCCTGGGGCAGCTCTTGACTGAAGGGTGGGAACCCCTGGACAAATAGCCCTGGTGGACAGTTCAGAAATCCTTCCTAAAGCTCTTCAGACTGCTTCCCGCGTGCTTGAAGCTGTGCCCTTCTCCTGTGGGCTTCTCATCTTATTCTCTGTCCCTCCTCCCGCACCTTGGGTCGGCTGATGGCCCAGGCTCGGCTCTCTAGGGGAACTCAGGCTAAATCACTTTCCCTCTCCCTTTCTCCCCGGCCTCCCTGGTTTTCTTTCAGTTCCTCTACTCTTCCCTATCTCAGACATGTTTGACCAGACTTTCTCTCTGTCTAGAGGGCTTTTCTCTCTGCTCCGGAAGTCCCTGTGCTGAGGTGTGAATGACCAGGAGGAAGTTGCCATAAGACGACCCAGGAGAAGAACATTCCAGACAGAGGGAACCACTGGTGCCAGAGCCCTGAGGCAGGAACGAACAGATGAAGCAGGCATGCTCGGGGGGGGCAGCACAAAAAGGCCTTTGCAGTTGGAGGAGAGTGACAGCGTGAAGAGGGCACACAATGCAGGCAGAGAAGACAGAGACAAGAGAGTGTATGATTTCATCAGCCACAGCAGGGAGTTTGCACTTTCAGTGTATCAAGAAGTGAGCTCCGTGAGGACAGGGATCCTGTTTGTCTCCTTCACTGCTGGCGTATGGCAGTGCGCCACTGGTATGGCACTTAATTAATGTTTGCTTTGTTTACTTCCTGAGACAGGGTCTCACTGTGCATTCCAGGCTGGCCTTGAACTCACAGCAATCCTCCTGCCTCAGCCTCCAGAGTGCTGGGATTGTGCCAGCATGTGCCACCACGCCTTGTGTTAATTAATGTTTGTGAAGTGAATAATATCCTTGTCTGTATCCACGTCCTCGCCACCCCCTCCCCTACATAGGTGACAGACAGAATAGCCCTGTTTCTTGACTGCTCCCAGCAGAGAGGGAGAAGGCTGTGCGAGGAGGCTGGTTGGTTTAATGTTAAGAGAATCCTTCAGGAGTGGGAGCCATGCCTGCTCTGAACGCCGGCTTCTCTATTATCTTTCCTCCCGTGGTTGATTCTCCCATCACTCCCTTCCCTGGTCCTGCTGGGCGCTGCTCCTGACACCATTAGTCACCCCTCTCTCTCTGGCCTCAGCTTCCTTAATGAGCAGCTGTGTGTCAGTCTGAGGTAGGCCTGCTCCTCTCTGCTGCCTCCTGGGGAAACCTAGGTTGGGTGGGAGTGCAGGGCTCAGAGAAGGGGCCTGGTCTTTCTCTGTGCTCCCTGCCATGTTCTGAAGGCAGGGGGGCTTGGGGGATTCTCCCTGGGCAGAGGAAGAACAGGAAGATAACTGAAATTTAGGGATAGGTTATAAAGCAACCTCTGACTTTCCAGCTGGGAAGAGCTCATGGAGAACAGAGTTACCTTTTTCTTTTTTGTTTCTTTTCTTCTTTATTTTATTTTTGGGGTACTGGGCCTTCACACTGAGCTACCTCCCCAGTCTTCCTGCCCTCTTTCAATTTTGAGACAGGGTCTTTCTACATCACAAGTTGCCCAGGCTCAAACTTGCAAGCCTCCTGCCTCAGCCTCCCAGAGCACTGGGCTTACAGATGTGCCCCACCATGCATGGCTGCAACTGAAGAATCTTCACCGACACTAATTCCCCCTTCTTGGGGGAGCCCAGGAGGTCTGCCCCTCTGGTGGGCCCACTCTGGAGCCTTTGGCTTAGATTCAGATCTCCTTTCAGCCTGGACAGAGGGGAAAGAGAGGCCCTGCTGCAGGTGGATGCGCATCCCATCCACCTCAGGAACCCTGTTTTCATTGTACTTTCAGGTCTCCCCATCAGGCTCCAGCCTGAAATAGCCAAACTCACCTCCTATGACTCCCTCTCACAAGTCCTACAGCAGGTCAGGCGGGTCTTCTTGTTACTGTCCACAAATAGCAAACTCATGCCTGTGCTGTGCCTTTGCTCAGTGATGTCCTTGGACACCTCATACGCTGTGCTCACCCCCGCCCACCATGGCTGAGCCCTGAGGGCACTCAGACCTTAGGGTGCCTTCTGCCTCCTCCTCCTTGTGCCTCTCCAAGCCTGCAGCAGCTGCTGAGCCTCCTACTGGCCTGTGCACGCTGAGATATGCACAATGAGTGAGAGGCAGCCAAGCTTCCTTTCCTTTGCAGACTTGAGGAGTTGCTGACCTGGTCCAGGCTCCAGGGACCTTGGTCCTCAGCTTGAATGGGCCGCTGTGCAGAACACAAGGATCTACACACAGTGGGTGTTCATGCTTATTTCTCCACCCCTAATTTGGAAATTGCCCCAGTCGTGTGACACATATTCTCCATTCATTTATGTATTGTTTATCAGGTACTCACTAAGTGGGGGTTTGGCCTTAAGCTCAACACATCAAACAGCTGAGGAAGCCACAGAACAGTAGTGAAGATTTGTGGAGAATTGAATGTAGCAGAATGATCTGTGGAGAAAGTAACCAGGTCTGATTGCTTACTTGTAGGATCACCTCAAAAGAATAAAAAGCATTCTGTCTCCCCTGGGGAAGGCCAGACTTTGTGTCCTTGAGGGTTGTGAACTTTCTTGACCCCCATGAGGACTGGTGTGTTCCAGGTAGAAAGAAGCAGCAGCAGCAGCAGGCTACCAGAAGATAACTTCCAAACAGGGTCTGTCCGTCCTTCCTTCCTTCCATCCTTCCTTCCTTCCTTCCTTCATTCCTTCCTCTCTTTCTCTTTCTCTCTCTCTCTCTCTCTCTCTCTCTCTCTCTCTCTCTCTTTCTCTCTCTCTCTCTCTTGATAAGGCCTTGGTATATAGTTCAAACTGGCCTTAAACTCACTATGTAGCCAAGGCTGGCTTTGAACTCGCAGTGATCCTCCTGCCTCAGCCTCCTGTAGGTGTGTACCACCATGCCTAGTTTAAGCAGGCTCTTTCTTGCAAGTGGTGCTAGGGATTGAACCCAAGGCCTTGCACATACAGGGCAAGTGCTCTACCATGGGATACAATTATTTCATTTGGTTTTGGGTTTTTTTTTTTTTTTTTGGTGCCGGGGATTGAACTCTGGGCCTTGTGTTTGCTAGGCAAGCACTCTAACCACTGAGCTAAATCCCCAGCCCTTGGTTTTGGTTTTTTGAGACCGGGTCTCATTGCGTAGCTCAGGCTGGTCTTGAACTCATGATCCTCCTTCCTCAGCTTCCTGGGTGCTGGGACTTCAGGAGTGCACCAGTCTTTTAAAACAAAGAGTAGGATTGGGAGCTAAATGCTTCCCAGATTGAAGCATGATGCTTCTAACTCAAAAAGGTTAGTTGGGTCAGGTGTGGTAGCACCTATCTGTAATCACAGCTGCTCAGGAGACTGAGGCAGGAGGCCTGAGATTTTGAGGCCAGTTGAGCTGCTTCTCAAAATAAAAACAAGCTGGATATGCTGGCATGTCCTTGTGATCCCAGCACTCTGGGAGACTGAGGCAGGATTGCAAATTTCAGTCCAGCCTGGGCAATTTAATGACTTAGCAAGACCTTTTCTCAGTCAGATAGATAGATACATAGATAGATAGATAGATAGATAAATGGCTGGATATGTAGCTCAATGCAAAGGCCCTGAGGTCAATCCCCAGTACCAAAAAGGGAGGGGGCTGGGAATGTAGCTCAGTGGTAGAGTGTTTGCCTAGTATGTGTGAAGTCCTAGGTTCAATCCAAAAACCAAACCATTGTAATCACAGCACTCAGGTGGCTGAGGCAGGAGGATCACTGGGAGTTCAAGGCCAGCCTGGGCTACATAGTGAGTTCAAGGCCAGCATGAACTATATAGTGAGATCCTGTCTCAAAAAACAAAACAAAACAAAATCCCAAAAGACAAAAATAACAAGCACTTGCATCAGTTAACTATGGCCACAATAATGCTTAATAACAATCTTAAAATTTTGGGGCATACAACAGTGTTTATTTGGCTTGCGTGTTTGGAGACCAACTGGTGTTTGTTGCTATAGCTGACTGGCTCTGGTGGTTTGATTCCACTCCACATGTCTCCCCGTCTCCTTTCAGGACCAGCAGGCCAGGCAGGGGATGGTCATGGAGATAACAGAAGTATGAACAGTCCCAGTGAGCAAGACCATTTTAAGCTCCTGCTTACGTCATATGTACTAAAATACTGCTGGTCAGAAAGTCACATGGCTAAGGCCAGAGTCAAGATAAGGAGAAATATCCCCTTTCACAGTGCAACAACCTGCAAAGTTAGCTGGCAAAGAATGTGAATGTATAGTCCTATTGCCCAGGAGGGAGGGAGGGAAGAGATGGGACGTGAAGAGATGGAACTATAATCTAGTGTCACTCAGAATTTAAACTGGGTTGAGTTTTGATTCAGAGAATGAAATGTACCATGGAGCCATTCATGCCTGAATTTATCTTTAGGAACCACAAACTTTGCTGTGAGAATACTTACTTTTTTTTGAGACAGGGTTTCACTATGTACTTCAGGCTGGTCTTGAACTCACTATGGAGCTCAGGCTAGCCTCCAACTCATAACAATCCTCCTGCCTCAGCCTTCTTGGCCTGTTGGTGCGTGCCACACATGCCTGGCTGTGTACAGTTTTAGTTTTTATTTTAGTAAAAATTGTAAAATGCCTCAACTCAGAGGTGGAACACTTACTGAGCATATGTGAGGACCTTGTTTCAGTCCTCAGTATTGTAAAAAAGAAAATAAACAAACAAAAAAACCCCAAATGAATCAAAAATGCTTTTTAACAAGAACTTACTTTGGGTGGTCTTGGAGACTGCGTAGCTGCCTTAGAGTTTTTAGAGCACCAGGGATCAGCTTGAGTGACAGAATTTAACTTTTTATTGCAGCGTTTTTTTGGGTGTTTTTTTTTTTTTTTTTCCCAAATTGGTGTCTGTATTCTCAGGGGGTCATGCATTGTCGAAGTTGGAAAACAGTGGTGAGTAACAGCAGACCAGGTATGGAAGAGGCCCAGAGGCAGGGAGGGAGGCAGGGGCAGCCACGGGGCTCAGGATTTATCGCGCTCTACACAGAAGCAGTGCTGGCACTCGACTCAGACTTGAAGGCCAGAGAGATGGAGTCCTAGGGATGATTTTCGGTTCCGTCTCTGGGTGGGTGTAATCAGACTTCTTGTTGCTGGAACTGTTCAAATCCTGGGTTTGACATTTACTAGGTCTGGGCTCTTAGGCAGTGTTATGGTTGGTGTCTAGATCTACCCCCAAAGCCTCAAGTGGTCATAGGTGGGGCTTTTCAGAGGTGACTGGATCTAGGATGTGTGATGCTGGGATTAAGGGTGTGTGATTACTAAATCAGTCCACTGATTGGTTTGGCATAGTTCTGGGTAGAACTGAGGGTGCCCCTTATCTGTCCTAAAGAAGGGTAGACTGCATAAAATACAAGGGATGGGAAGAGGGTCGCTTGTTACTGCTTGCTGCTTGCTTCCTCCCTATTTTGTCGCTTGTTGCTGATTCTGTTGCTGCTGTTTTTCTTCTGCTGCCTCCTGCCTGCTCTGTGATGCCCTTCTGCCAAGCCACCCTTCCTCGGAGCCAGCCAATTATGGACTGAAACCTCTACAAACTGTGAGCTAAATAAACCTTTCCTCCTTATCTTTGGGTGTCAGGTATTTTGTCTCAGCAACAAGAAGAGTAACCAAGACAGGCAGGTTGCCGGAACAATCTGAACTCTTGTTTTCTCATCTGGTGGAGGGAATCATGATACAGTACTCTCCTGGGGTGTTTCAAGAATCGAAACTCCCTACTGAAGGCTAAGGTGTTTTTTTTAGTGTACTGTTTTTTATTTGTTTTTACCCAGGGTCTCTCTGTGTTGTGCTCAGGCTGGCCTCCAACTCTGGGGTTCAAGCAAACCCCCGTAACACAATCTGCCAAGGAACTGACGCTGCAGACACATACACTGTGCCTGGCTTACTTTCGATTTTCCTTTTAATGGAAAGATTTTTGAGTTGTGATTCAATTTCTTTAATGATTATAGATTATCCAGATTTCCTCTCTCAGGGTGAGTCAGTTTTGGTAAGTTATGTATTTTGAGCAATTTGTCTGTTTCACATCTATCTTCGATTTTATTGTCACGAAATTGTTCATAATAGCCCCTTATTTTCCAGTGCCTGAAACATCCGTAGTGATAGTTTTCTTTTCTTTCCTGA
Organism: Hystrix cristata; assembly: GCA_004026905.1. Classification (NCBI taxonomy): domain Eukaryota; kingdom Metazoa; phylum Chordata; class Mammalia; order Rodentia; family Hystricidae; genus Hystrix; species Hystrix cristata. The sequence goes on along the minus strand of PVJO010021380.1, from coordinate 12,041 downwards.
CTTGGAATTAATTTTGTCTTTTTTCAACTTTCCTTGATCATAATCACCAGGGATTTTTCAGTTTTCACAGAATTGGCTTTTGGCTTGACCGATTTTCTTTGTTGTACATTTGTTTTCTATATTTTCAATTCTATTCTTTACCTTGTTATTCACTTCCTTCTACTTGGAGTTTTATTTTGTTGTAGATTTTTTCTAGCTTATTCAGGTAGATTCTTAGCTCATTAATTTTCAATCTGTTTTGTTTTCTAATATGTGCTTTTAAGGCTATACACATTTCCTTTTAAAGGCTTAAATTTTAAAAAAGTGCCAGACATGGTGGCACACACTTGTGACCCCAGCATTTAGGAGGCTGAGGCAAGAGGATCATGAATTGAAAGCCAGGCTGGGGTACATAGAGAGTTCAAGGCCAGCCTTAACTATATAGCAAGACCCTGTCTCAAAAAACGAACAAATAAAATATTAATGCAGGCATGGTGGCACATGTCTGGAATCTCAGCACTCAGAAGACTGAGGCAGGAGGATTGGGAGTTTGAGGCCAGCCTGGGCAATTTATCAAGTTTGAGATCAGCTTGAACTACATTGTAAGACCGTGTCTCAAAAAAGAGGAATGAAACTGGGCGTGGTGGCACATGCCTGTGATCCCAGCACTTGGGAGGCTGAGACAGGAAGATTGCTGTGAGTTTGAGGCCAGCCTGGGCTATATAGTGAGTCCAAGGCCAGTCTGAATTACAGAGTGAAACCCTGTCTCAAAAAAATAAAAAAAACCAAGCAAAAATAAAACAAAACAAAAAAAGCCCCAAAAACCCAAAAAAGAGGAATGAAGCGAGTAGAGGGAGGAGGAGAAGAATGTGTCTGTTCCCAATAGACACTCAGTAGCTATCACAAGTGTTCTAGCACTAAACTACACCCCGGCCTGCAATACGTAGTGTGACCATCGTCGTTATCCAGTGTCCATGTGAGAGGGCTCCCTACCATGGTTTCCGGCTCTCTGCTGCTGAGTGTTCGCCAGGTCTCTCTGGGGGCTTGTTCTGGAATTCATAGCTCCTCCCTTTTTGGGTCTTGAGGAGGCTTCATTTGAAAGTTAAAGCAGAGCACAGACAGGGCTGTGTGCTTTTGGCTTCATCTTCCTCAGGGAGCTAAGACTTTGTTTTCCTAAGATAAATGGGATAGTTTCGTGCCCTTGGGAATTGTGAATTCTAACCTTCAGGCTTGTGGCAAATTATAGTTTCCAAAGATCATCACGATAATATCTCCTAGTCCACATGTTCTTTAGAATTTTGTCTTTTAGGCATCTAGAGATGGAATATACATAAATGCACATGCCTGTAATCTCAGCTACTTGGGAGGCTGAGGCAAAAGGATTACAAGTTCCAGGCCAGCCTGGGCAATTTAGCAAGACTCTGTGTTCACATAAATAGTAAAAAGGGCTGGGGACATAGCTCAGTGGTAGAGCACTTGCTCAGCATATGCAAAGCCCTGGGTTCAATCCTTAGCACCAGAGGAAATAAGAGAGAGAGAGAGAGAGAGAGAGAGAGAGAGAGAGAGAGAGAGAGAGAGGTGATATAGTTTTACTTCCCTAGAGTCTGGTGGACTTGTGACTCTCCTGTAAACAACAGCTTGCAGCAGAAGTGATACTTAGGAACTTCTGAGGCCTGGTCACCAAAGGCAATGTAGCTTCCACCTTTGTAGCTGAAAATCTCATGTTTAGACCTCTGAGTTAATATATGGCGAGCCTGGCTACCTTGTGGCTGCCATGTTGTAAGGAAAAATCATATAGATGAGACCACACATAGGCACTCTGGTCTGCACTCTTAATCTTCCAGTCAGCCCAGCCCGAGCACCAGGCATGTTAATAATTGAGCCTTCAGTAACTCTGCTCCCTGCTGTGTTTTGTTTTTGTTTTGTTTTTTAACAGGGTCTCACCATGTAGTCCAGGTTGGCCTCAAACTCATGGTGATCTTCCTGCCTCAGCCTCTCGAGTGCTGAGATCACAGGTGTGCCCCACCACACCTGGCCACTCCCTCTTGTTTTTCTAATCCTTCTAACTCTTCTAAACTTACCAGCCTAGGCCCCAAACATTGTGAAAATAAAATGAATCTACCCCTACCATGGCATCCTGTCCAGTTTATTATTATTATTACTACTACTACTGTAGGGGGATTGAATCTAAGACCTCCCACAGCTAAGCAAGCTCTCTGCCACTGACCTACATCTCTAACCCCTTGCCCAGATTCTTAGTCTAGAATCACAAGCACAAAAATGATTATTTTAAGTTCTTTTTTTTTTTGGTGTGTGTGCGGGAGTTGAGACAGGGTCTTGTTGTATAGTCCAGGCTGCTTCAAACTTGCAATAATCCTCCTGTCTCAGTTTCTCAAATTCTGGGATTACAGTCATGAGCCACCAGCCCTGGCAATTGTTTTAAATTCTAGACTTTCAGGTATTTTTCCACACAGCTGCGGATAACTGGAACAATGCTCATCCTCTTGCCCCATACCCCTCTCCTCCACCAGACTCCTGCAATCCCCCTCACACTCCATGATTTCCACGTAGGCCCCAAAGAATTCACAGAAGAGAGCACTTTTGCATGAGCCCTGAGAGAACCAAGCTGGAAATGAATGTTCTTTTGTCAGCCTATCTACTGAGTTCTCCTAAAACCCTTGTTACCAACCTTTCCAAGTGTTAAACACCTCCTTTTTCTCCTTAAAAAGATTAGGTATACTCCCACACGATGTTGGTTTTGCTTTCAATTAGCAGTAATCACGCCTTGGATAAACCTCATTGGCTACGATACTGCCACTGCGCAAAACTTGGTTTTGCTTTCAGTATAGCTTTGTAGACAGCTAACATTTATTGAGAACTTAGTTGCTGAGAACAGGCATCCTTAACCATCAGGTGAGGTGGTTGGCACGCTCCAGCAGTCTCTTCTACAGAGCAAATACAGTGCTCACAAAAGGGGTGGCTATAGAATGGTATTCAAATCCCTCACCCTGCTGTGTGAAGAGTCGTCTTCCAGTTCTGCATTTGCCCTTCTACACATTTGCCCCTAGACCTGAGAGCCTGTGAGCTGCATTTTCTAGATTCCTGTATTTGCTGGCTTTCTGTTTGGTTCTGCCAGTTGGAACCACTGGCCAGGCTCAGTGGCGGGAGTAAAGAAAAAACCATTTGCTTTTCGGCATTTTGATGCACCTTGGGCAATGGCTTGCTCTGCAGTTCCAGCTCGGACAGTTCAGTTCCTACCTGGCAGCATCAGTGGGTCAGCAATTGTCCACTGTGATTATCGCTGCCATTTCCCAGTTTGCTCTTCCACCCTTGGGGCTGATAGTGACTTCCTGTAATTGCTAATCTTTTTCTTTTTGTTCCTTCAACTCTTCTAACATGTTTGTTACCAATTCCTTGAGTCTAATTCCTTCTACTTGAAATACCTAGTGTGATTTCTGATTTTTCCTGTTGGTCTATTGACCATTTTAGTTAACTTTACAGAACTTAGCACAGTCTGCCCTTTATTTAACTCTAACCTCCATTTGCAAATCATTCTCTCTCTTGCTCACTATGCTTCAGCCACACTTGTCTCCTTTCTGTTGCACAAAAAACTGTACCCTTTTCCTGCTTTGGGATCTTTGCACCTGTTGTTCACACTACTTAGAATGCTTCCCCTGCCAGCACTTTGCAAAGCTGGCTCCTTCTCATGTCTCAGCACTAATGTCAACTTTGCAGTCCAGCCTTCTCTGACCACCTTATCTAGGGTAAGCCCAAGCCCCGGTACTCTTTTTTTCTTTCTTTTCTTTTTTTTTTTTTTTGGAGCTGAGGATCGAACTCAGGCCTTGTGCTTGCAAGGCAAGCACTCTAACCACTGAGATAAATCTCCAGGTACTCTTACCACACTATTTTATTGTCTTCTCCAGGACTTATTACTAGTCTTATCTTGCTTATTGATTCCTTAACTTGTTTATTGTCTGCTCCCCAGACTAAAACACAACCCTGAAAGAGCTTATCTGTCTTGCTTATTACTGTGTACAGTGCTTGACATAGAGTTGGCACCTAATACATATTTTTGAGTGAATGGATGATGGCATGAGTGATAGGCAAACCTTGCTTTTGGCTGGAGATGGACTCTGGCCCCTACTGATAGGTTTGACACTGGAGACTACCAAGGGAGAGAGCTTCCTGCCTTCCCTAAGACAGGGCTGCCAAAGTTTGTGCCCAACAGGGTCTTGAGCTCCACTCCTGCCTTCAGGCAGCCATTTCCTGGGCAGCAGGAGGCCTCCCTGTTACTCTGCCCTGTCTCCTGGCACATCCGAGTCAGCCTGTTACTTTCCATGCTTCCAGCAGGCTGCAGGGCATTAATGATTAAAAGTGCAAACCTGCCCAGGGCCAGTATCAATTAGGCTACACACCCGCCGTGTGGGCAGCTCATTAATTCCAACAGGCCAGGGCTCTCTCTCACAAAGTTTTTTTTTTCCCTCCCCATCTGTGTACTACATTTGATAAGTACAAAGAAAACAAACAAGATTGTTATAAAATTAATTTTACTGATCATCACATTCTTATCCCATAAGAAACAGAAAGTGTCTGTTACATAAACATTTAACCCAAATAATTATGATAATAATAAGCTGAATCAAAAGAGACAGTGAAATTCATACTGTAATGCATACAACTGTAAAGAGCCATTGTATTTTTCTTTCATGACATTGTGAACAAAATAAATGATGGGATCTTATTCTGAACAAAACAACTCATGTTACTGCTGTAGAACAGAGAAGTAAGGCAAAGACTGAGGCTTCCTTTGCAAGGATGTGTGCTGCACCAGGTTATCTTCTCTGTTGCCTGCCTGCCTTTGTGAAGACCTTTTTTGAGTTTAAAATCTAATTTGAGAGTGTTCTCTGGATAGCAGGCTTACTGAAGGAGGCAGAGGAAACAGAAAGCCCATAGAAATCTTTGTGAGAACGTTAGGAGCACAATTCCCAAGGAGATTGAGAAAGAGTTATTGAAAGAGAAAGAGAGGTCGACTTTAGGGTAGGATCTGGACTTGACCAAGGCAAGAGTCCAGCCAAAAAGCCTACTTACTCTGGATTCATTTACCAGAAACTACAGGTATTCTCAAGTCCAGGAACCTCTCTGTATGGACAGCTGGATTGTTGGGATAGGGTGGGAGCTTCTGTAATCTCTTAGAAACCAGCAGGCAGACTCATTATGGAGTTCCATCTTTCCATTATCTTGCTCCCCCATTCCTCTACATAAGGCCAACTAAAGTGTCCACAAGTCTTTTCTAAACGTTCCCCTTTTCCTCGTTTATGTTTTCCCATGTTGTTCCTCTGCTAGACTGCCTTGCCTTCTCTGTACCCATCCAGCTTCTTTAATTTTTTTCAAAAGCCACTTCCCCTAAGAAGGCTTCACTGGTCTCTCCAACTATGAATTGTTGCTCCTCTTGAATTCCATCACCCCAAATCTTAAAATTTTGAGTACGTGCTAGTGTAGGTATAGATATAGATACAGATAGAGGCGTTCATGTACTTCTACTCATTTAGGGTGACTATTTTTCTTAGTTATTCACTTCTCTCCACTGTAAGAATGTTACTGATTACAACATATTGCCGCGTGACTTTCTATACCCTCCTGTGGAAGGAGGATACTTCAGCAGCCCTTGGAATCAGTTTGGCCGTGTGACTTGCTTTAGCCAATCAAATGAGAATGGAAATGAGCACAGTGGAAGTGATAAGAGCCATCACAGTGCTGTCTTAACCCTCTTCCACGAGATCAGTATATTTTAGAACAAAAGAGCCTCTTGGAACACAGCTGGAACTAACCTGGAGATGATGAGCAAGAAATAACCTTTTGGTTGGGTACAGTGGTGGACGCCTGTACTCCTAGCTACTTGTGTGGGGCTAAGATAGGAGGATCACAAGGCTGAACCCAGCTTAGCCATCTTAGCAAGATCCTGTTTCAAAATAAGGAATAAAAAAGACTGGGGGTGTGGTGGACTTATTATTGTGGTCAATTTGAGCAGGAACGCCCAGCTGAACAGAGTCGGTGTGGTTCTGGGTACAGAAGGTCTACCTGAAGATTATCACCAACACACCATAAAGGAGAATGGGAGCAGAAGATAGGAGCTGACTGTTTCCCAGGAGAAGCTCTGTTGTGGCTGGTTCTTCTAAAGTGAACTCAGCTCGTCAGGGATGGCTGCTGTTAGCTTCAGGGGAGCTCTGGTCTTCATCTCTGCTGCAAGCATCATATCCTGCTTCCAGTATAGATTTCTTTAGCCTTCTAGTGCAGACATAGATGTACATGAGACATTGCCATGGGCTCCCAGCCCTTGATTGGATCCTTTGGATCTCTAGTGCATAGATAGATGTTCTGCACTCTTCCTGAATTTGGCTTGTGTGTATGAATGTTGTAATTTGTAAATGTCCTGTATTGAATTTGCTTTCTGGCAAACCTTTGACTCTAGAAAGATAAATAATACAGGGGGTGTAGCTCAGTGCAATCCCTAGCATCAATCCCCAGTATCAATCAATTAATCAGTCAACCTTTGTTTCTATAAACCGTGAATATTTGAGGATTATTTGTTATCACAGCATAGTCTGGCAAAAGCTGACTAATACATCTTTGCTAAACCGCAAACTCCTCAGTGGGGAGGATCCCATATGATAGAGGATTTTGTCTCTTGTCCTTCATGAGCATACCACAAAACCTTCCTAAGAGGCTCAGCAACTGTTTGCTGAATGAACCAGGCATTCGCTAAGTGCTGTTGTAATGATACCTCACTGTGTGTGGTGCTATGAAATCCACAATGCAGTTTCACACACATTGTTTCACTGGGCCTCAGGACAACCCCTGGAGAGCAGAAGGGGAAAACAAATATCAACTACTTTTTATTTAACAACCCTGTTTTCCTTGGAGAAGCACTCCTATCACCATTCCTTGTGGTTCCCGGAACACCAAACGCCAGCCCCTTTGGTTACAGGAGTATGAATGTGACCAAGTTCTGCCCAGTCACAGTATCTTAGCCTCTGGCCACAATGATGGAACCAGAGCTAGACATGTGACCTAAACAGGGCCAACCACAATCCTCTCTTGTGAGGAAATGTGGAGCTAGAATGAAGAAGTCTATAGATGTCGGGAGCCAAGAGGCAAGCCACTTCAGCAAAGTCCAACATAATTCATGACTTCCGTATTCCCAGAGCCCGCGCGCGCCAAGTTCAAACAGCCCGCGCGCGCCAACAGAGCCCCGCGCGCGCCAAGTTCAAACCTCCCGCGCGCGCCGATATTCAAACCCCGCCACCAGCTTAGAATCAATCAGCACCTAGCCACCCTATGACGCATCTAGCCCTGCCCCCGCTTGCCCTAACTATATATATCCAGCTACAGCAATAAAAATTTTTGAGGCTTGATCAGAATCCTTGTCTTGCCTCCATTTCTCGCGCTCCTTGTCCCTTCTCATTCTTCTAGGTGGTCTCCTCGGCCCCCGTTGTTGTCCCGCTGGTCGGGACATATAGAGAGTGCCAAGGCTGAGGGTGTAGTTCATGGCAGAGCATTTGCCCAGCACGCATGAACCCAGCATGCATGAGTATATATGGGAAAGCTTAAGAGGACATTTAAGGTTGCTCCATAGTCCTCCGACTCTCCTCTGATAGTTTTCTTTCCCACACTTCAAAACCAGCATTTCCTACCTTCTCCAGTCTCTTCAAATATTTTTCATTCTCTTTACTCCTCACTTTCAGCTGATGGCCTCTCCTTACGCCTCATGCAGAAAATAGAAGCAGTTAGATGGGTGCTCCCCCGTTTTCCCAGCTCTGGTTTTGCTTGCCTGCCTGTGTGTGTATTTACATGATCTGCCTTCCCTCTGCATCTGTCAGTGGCCAAATGCCACAACGGAATGTGCTCAGTAGCACATAAGCACTCTCTAATATAGCCTAGCTTTAAAACATAAACAAGTGACCCTCTATGACCCCATTCTCCCCCTCTTACCACCAATTTTTCTAGTGTGCTTTATGCCAAACTTCTTGAAGGAGTTTTGTATAGTCACTGCCTTCATTTGCCCCCTTACATTCTCTTTTCACCACCCCCTCAGCTGGGCTTCCAAACCAACGCCCACTGAAACTGATCATGTCAGGGTCACCAATGGTCAGCTCGCTGCCTATTAGAAGGCCAGTTTTCAACATGGTTGACTGCTGCTTCCTTCCTGGCACATGGTTTCTCTTGGCTTCCAGATAGCACATCTGCTTTTCTATCTCATTGGCCACTTCTTCTCAGTCTCGTATATTCTTCCTCTAACACCACTAAATATTAGTAAGTCCCGGAGCTCAACCTACTCCCACTTCTCTTTTCTATTTACATCTAGTCCCATGGTACTTTCCCATAACTGCATAATTAATATCTCTAAACTGGACCTGTCACCTGAATTTCAGCCTTGTATACCTATCAGCCCACTTGACATACCCTCTGATGTCTGTCACATGTTGAACTTTGTTCTTGAAAAAGACATGTTGACATCCTAACTGCTAGTAACTGTGAGGTGACCTTATTTAAAAATAGGGTCTTTGTTGATGTAATCAAGTTAAGAGGAGGTTGTACTGGCTCACAGTGGGGTCTCAATCCAATATGACTGGTGTCTTTATATGAAGAGGAAGCCGGGCATGGCAGTGCATGCCTATAATCCAAGCAGTGCAGGAGGCTGAGGCAGAAGGATTGAAAGTTCAAGCATAGCATGGGCCATTTACCAACTTAGCAAGACCTTGTCTTGAAATGAAAGAAAGAAAAAGGAAGAAAGAAAAGAAGGAAGAAGGAAAGAAAGAGAGAGAAAGAAAAGAGAAAGTTAGGCTGGGGAGGTAGCTCAGTGTAAAAGCCCTGGATTCAATCCCTGTACTGCAACTTAAAAAAAAAAAAAAGGAAAAAGGAAAAAGAAGAGGAAGAGGAGGAAAAGGCACAGGGACATACAGAAAAAAAGGTCATATGAAGGTGGAGGTAGATACTAGAGTGATGTGTCTACAAGCCAAGGATTGCTGGCAACCACCAGAAACTGACATGACACAAATTCTGCCTCCAAGTGCACAGAGGGAACCAACCTGCTGACACATTCTGGCCTTTAGTATTGCAAGAGAATGAATTTATGATGTTATAAGCTACCCAGTTTGTAGTCATCTGTTACAACAGCCCTAGGAAACTCTGACAGGTATTTCAAATTTACCATGAACACAACTGTTTTGTTTTGTTTTGGCTTGGTTTGTGGTACTGGGGCTAGAACCCAGGACTTCATGCATGCAAGGCAAACATTCTACCGTTGAGATACATCCTCAGCCCTTTTAATTTTTTTTTTTTTTTTTTTGTGGTGCCGGGGATCGAACTCAGGGCCTTGTGCTTGCAAGGCAAGCACTCTAATCACTGAGCTAAATCCCCAGCCCATCCTCAGCCCTTTTAAAAAATTTTATTTTGAAACAGGGCCTCACTGGGCCGTGCCCAGACTGCCCTTGAACTTGCAATCCTTCTGCAGCTATTAGAGTTTCCCTGACCTTGGCCTCCTCCCAGACTAATGGAGAAGCAGAAAAGGACAGAAGAATTCAAGGAGAGAGAAATCTCAAGGATGTGATCTGCAAGTTGTCACCATCTCTAAAGAGTTGAAGGGAAGCCTGCAGCTCTGTATGTCCTCTGGTCCATAATAATCACAATTCCATTTACTGAGCATGTTCCCAGCCAGGCACTGTGCTAGGGCCTTGATAATAATGGCATCACCTGCTGCCACTTGAGGAGTGCTGGCTATGGACCAGGCATAGTGCTAGGCACCCTGAAGCATTATGTCATCTAATTCTCGGAATAGTTCTCCGAGGCGGCTATTATTATCCTCACCTAACAGATGAAGAAACAGTCTTAGAAGAAAACAGTGAACAGAAGGGACTTACCAGGTGGTTTCTATGCAAAGCTGTGATCTTTCTTCTACAAGGCATTGCCCCTTTCCTGAACCTCCTGGCACCTGGTTCCAAGCACGAGGTCTTGTAACTGAAGGTGTCTGGGACCTGCAGCTGTACTGTGCTAGCCAGTGAGACACGAGGGTAAGGGGCATGCCTTGTCCTTCAAGAAAGCAGTCTCCAGCCCTTCACTGGGGGATACCAAGGTCTGAGTCACTTCTCTGGGAACTTCCTTGCAGAGGCTTTCCTTGGAATAAAATAATGGAGGAGTCTGGGCTGGACTTCCCAAGGGCCCAGTTCCTGCCAGCAGCCACTTGCAATTGGTCGCCACTGGTCTGGGGTACTCAGCGAGGGTAGCATGGAGCAAGACCCCAGTAGGAGCTTCTCCTGATATGCACACATTTGGTAGACAGAGCTGTGGGTATAGGACAAGGGGTCTGGGAAAGGGCTGGCATAGATATCAATCCCTAAGAGAATGATTCCTAAGGCTTCCTCCCAGGACAAGACAATGACCACCTGTGATTCTGTGAATCAGGGTGGGATGACTTTAGTAAAAAGTCTGCAGCCTGACCCCCTTGTAGGAGACAGTGAGACCAATGGTGTGTGGGCACGTCAAGATTCCTGCTTGGCAGGGATTTGGTGGCTAGAGTCAGCAGCTCAGGCTGGACACTGATACAGGCCTGAGGGTGCTTGGAGGCGGTGCATTGGCAATGGAAGCCCTTTGGGACATGGATTCCAGCCTCCTTGTTGCAAAGATGGAGGAACTGAGGTACAGGCAGGTGAAACGACCTACTTAAGGGCTCATGGCAAATGAATGATAGAGCTGCTACCTCCCCCACTTCTGTACCTTCAGATAAGAAATCCTCCTCTTCCTCCCTGCTTTAACACTAAGAATAGAAAACTGAATGCATGAGGGAGAGCCTCGGATATGCCTGGCTGCTTTGGGGCGCTGTGTGTTGAGTCTTGCAATGCTACCTGACTGTCCCTGGAAAGCCAAGTCGGCATCAGTTGTGTGGATGGAATTCATGCTTGTGCCAGTCACAGCCCACCTCCAAATGCAGGAGGGTGTTTCCCAAACCCTCTGGCACAGCGTCTTTGCCTGTGATTTTCCTCTGATGATATCTTGTTTTGCCAACTAAATTAAGACTATGACAGAGAACAGAGACTACCTCTAGCAGTTTAGTTCAATTAAGATTTCACATCAACAAATTAAAATGCATCCTCACCGTCTGCAAAGTAAATCTGCCTGTGTTTAGGAGGAGGCTCTGACATTTGCTGTTGAGGCACCTGGTGTCAGAGAGACGGTCCTAGGGGGCCCCACTTGGAGGGGCGGGGCCAGGTTCATCAGCATGGGCTTACTGCTTCTGGGTCAGGGTTCTCAAATGTAAATTCGAGGACCCATTTGAGCCTTCAACAAAGTCTTTGGTTTTTCGTAAAATGACAGAAATAATGATGTCATCATGTCTTCCATAAGTTTGAATTAGCCTCGTCTAATTCTAGGGACTGTCAAGACATGTTTTTCTTTTTTCAGCAGTACTAAGGATTGAACCTGGTGCCTCGGATATGCTAAGTAAGCACTCTACCCCTGAGCCACATCCCCAGCCTACAAACACTTTTTGAGTATTTAATTTGTCAATCATTCTTCAAGAGACTGAGGGTACAGCAATGAGCAACAGACAATCTCACTGCTCTCCTGGGTGGTGCTTTTATTCTAGCGGGGAGGGACAGACAATAAACAAGACACGTGAATGAAGTGTGCAGTAAGTTAGCAAGCATAGGAGCAATAAAGCAAGGAAAGAGGACAAGAAGTTCGAAGGGCGGAGGAGGCCGCAATCTTAAATAATGTAGTTGGAGCAGGCCTTGATGAGAAGGTGACAACAGAGCCAAGATCTGAAATGGTGCCAGTGAGCTGCAAGGATGGTGTGTGTGGGAGCAACACTCTGGGCAGAGGCTGGTATGGGGCTGTGGGCATCTGTGGAGGAAGGGGGCTGGTACGGGGCTGTGGGCGTCTGTGGAGGAAGGAGGTTGGTGTGAGCCTGTGGGCGTCTGTGGAGGAAGGAGGCTGGTGCGGGGCTGTGGACGTCTGTGGAGGAAGGAGGTTGGTGTGAGCCTGTGGGCGTCTGTGGAGGAAGGAGGCTG